>VSMD01029225.1:0-49566 GCA_008750895.1 Mirza zaza
GTGGGTGAGTGGGTGAGTGGGTGGGTAGGTGGGTGAGTGGGTAGGTGGTGAGTGGGTAGGTGGTGAGTGGGTAAGTGGGTAGGTGGGTGAATGGGTAGGTAGATGAGTGGGCAGGTGGGTGAGTGGGTAGGTGGGTGAGTGGGTGGGTTGATAAGTGGGTGAGTGATAGGAGAAGAAGGGATCAAAGATATAACTGAGGAGCTGGTGCTTATAGGGCTTGGTAGGCCATGATAAAGACTTCAGCTTTTACTCTGAATGAAATAAAGAATCCTAATAAGATTTAAATAAAGGAATAACTTGATCTCACTTAGGTTTAAAGGATCACTTTGGCTGCTATGTGGAGAAGAGGCCATGGCAGGGCAAGTAGGGAACAGCAGGCCGGTCTAACAAATTTCTGCCAGACACAAGGTAGCCTGTCCTGGGGATAAGCAATAGAACACCTTGAAGTGGGTGGATGCTGAACCATTGTACGTTCTGTTCCCTTTGCCTTCAGTGCTCTTCCTATGTGAATTGTTTGCCCACCTTCTTCAGGTCTCTGCTCAAGGTAGCACTTTATGAGAGAAGACTCCCTTGACCAACCTGTATAAAATAGCAACGTCATGCCTGTGTATATATTAATATATATCCTCCATTTCATCCCTACACAGATTTTTCTCCACAGCATTTGTTACCATCTGACATACCTCTTTCTCTTAATTATCTTCCTTCTCCAACTAGAGTAAAAGCTCTGTGATAATAAAGACTTTGTCTATTTTGTCCACTGTTGCATTTTAGTACCTCAGACAGTACCTGATCCATAGTGGCAGCTCAAAAAAATGTGTTAAATGATGAGATGAATGAATAAATCTCATCTTCTGTATTAGTTATCTATTGCTGTGTCACAAATTACTCCCAAATCTCATTGGTTCAAACATTTGTTATCTCACACAGTTTTTGAGGAAAAAGCAGCTGAGATCAGCCTAGCTGGGTGATTTTGGCTCACAGTCTCTTATGAGGTTGTGGTCAAGCTGTCAGTCAGGGCTGCAGTCGCCCAAAGACTTGACTGTGGCTGGAGGATCTGCTTCCAAGATGGATCACTCACAGGATGTGACTTTTGGCAGAAGTCCTTAGTTCCTCACCTCATGGGCTCAGTATCCTTACAACATGACAGCTCACTTCCCTGAGAGAGAATTATGAGAGGGAGAGAGAGAGAGAGAGAGAGAGGGAGAGAGAGGGGCAGAAGTCCCAATAGCTTTTATAGCCTAATCTCAGAAGTGACATGTCATCACTTCTGCCATCGGTCACACAGACTAACCTTGAGATGGTGTGGCAGGAAACTACACAAGGGCATGGAAACCAGGAGGCAGTGGTCACCCGGGGCCATCTTGGTGGCCAAACACCACAGCCTCCATTTTATCAAGACCTTCTCCCCACAGCTCCATCTTTTCATCTCTAACCCATAGACAGTAAACTGGTGGCCCACAGCTGTATTCAGGGTACATATGGGTTTTTAAAAATTATCATGTCTAAGGTTATTGCAGTCAATGTTTAAAAGTAAGGGGAAGGCAGGGCGGCCATCATGGTGGTCAGGCAGTGAGGGGCGGGGCTGATGGCAGTTGGCAGTTGGAATGAGGAAGCTGCGAGAAATCTGAGAGGCAGTTGGAAGGCAGCCCTGACCAGAGGGAGGGATGTGAGAGACGGAGGTGAGGCGCAAGGCCAGGGCAGAATTTCAGAGGCAGGAAGAAATGATACCTAATAGATCCCTGGGCAGGGACAGGGAATGTGGAGGGGACATGATCTGAGAGAGAGTACCATCTGCCTTTACTCGGCCTGAGGCAGAGTGTGGTGCAGAGGACAGGGTTCTGCCTTTTGGTGGCCGTGGTCCCACACAGGATGCAGGCAAGCTCATAGGAAATGACCCTGCGGGGCTGAGCCACTGATGGAGCTGCAAGATCCCCTGACACCAGAGGAAGGGGTGTGAGGTAAGTCGGGGCCTCTTATCCCAACAGGGAGGCAGGTGGGAGGAGGTCGCCAGCAAGCCGAGGGAGACTCAGGCAAGGTCAGAAGTGGGAGTAGGCTGGGCGTTGAGATTTGGGGAACAAACACACAAAGCTTTGTGCATACGTAAATTAGGGAAAGGGGGTGATGCTTGAAGAAGGAAGACGAGCCAAAGACCCCAGAGAACCCGAGGCAGCATGCAGGAGCAGTTAATAGCACGTGGGCTGGAGCCACACAGCTTCGATTTGGACACTAGTTGGCTGTGTGCTCTTGGGCTGTTATTGTTACAGCTAGTGTTATAGCTCTTGTTACAGTGTTTGACCGGGGAAAGAACTGAGTGACCACGGAGAGTCAGAGAGCAGTCTTTACTCCTCCAGCAGGTTCAGCTGACTTCTGACTTCTGACCCTCCCCTTCCTTGTTCTCCTCCTGCTTTTATACCCTTGGTAGGACTCAAAAAGCATCCAATCAGCAACGAGCTTTAACATCCAGTCAAGATGGCACAGCCAGCGCAAACGGAGGACGGGAGCAGGTGGCTGAGCACCAAGTGTGCCCCGGACAGACAAGAGGCCCAGTGGCCCCAGCAGCGTGCACCCGCCTGGCCTCCAGCCAGCCACGCAGCACCAGCCCTCGGGGGAGGTGGCGAGCGGCTGCGTCCCGGCGCTCAACGGTTTTTCCCTGTCATTCCCCCATTTGATGCCCTTATCAATTTACACAGAGGCATCAACCTCTCTATGAATCTATTAACTGCATTGGGCAAGCAGGGGCCCATGATCACCATAGCCCTTTGACCTTGGTAGTTACAATTAACAGCATTTGAGCCTCGACCAAAAACAACACAGAGGCACCCCATGTAGACCCAGAAAAGGATTACCAAGAAACAAGTTAGTCCAGTCTCTTGGGGCGAAGGCCTCGAGTCCAATTCCCAAGAAGACTGTCAATAAGAGTCCAAGCCAGTAGTCCCATTCAGTCCAGCCATATTCAGGGGCAATCTGTAGCAGAAAAGCATCTGAGCTGGATCTTCAGGTCCTGTTGACTTTGTTTCACCGTCCGATGACTGGACGCATCATCCATCTCGGCTCGTTTCACCCGGGAATGGTGGATCCATGGGGTGACACCTGCAACTTTGACATCAGTGGGGGTAACCAATATCACAGTATAGGGTCCCTTCCAGGTTGGCCCTAGGGGTTCCTTCTTCCAATCCTTTACCCAGACCAGGTCCCCGGGTTGATGGGGGTGGACTGGGAGTCCCAGTCCAATTTGGTTTCTCTTTTGAACGGTCTGGTGTATAGTGGCCATGCTTTTAGCCAAGGCCTGGAGCTGTTGGTCTAGGTTCAATTCTCCCAACTGCCTAGTGTCCCCTCTTAGGCGTTTGATGTTGGGGGGTGACCTGCCATATAGGATCTCAAAGGGTGAGTACCCAGTGGAGCCAGGGGTGCATCTTACCTGCAGTAAGGCAATGCTTAACATATCTACCCAGGGTAGTTGTGTCTCTTGACAGAGTTTGGCCAATGTAACCTTGAGGGTTCGGTTCATGCGCTCTACTTTCCCTGAGCTCTGCGGCCTATAGGCTTTGCGTAACTTCCACTGAATACCTAATGCCTTGGAGAGGATCGGTGTAACTTCTGCAGTGAAGCTGGGTCCGTTATCGCTGCTGATGGAGAGAGGCAAGCTGTACTAGGGGATGACCTCTCTCAGCAAGAGCTTCCCTACTTCTCTGGCCTTCTGAGTTCAAGTGGGGACAGCCTCAACCCAACCTGAGAAAGTACATATCATAACCAGCAAGTACTTGTATCCCCGGCTTGGTTTGATTTCCGTGAAATCTACTTCCACATCCTCGAAAAGGGACACCCCAGTGTGCTGAATTCCTGGGGCTGGCCTTGGTTTAGCTACTGCATTGTTCCTGGTGCAGGTCTGGCACCGGGCACTAACGGTCATTGCCATTGAGGGGAGCTTAGCTATATAATAGTATCGGGCAAGCAGCTGGGTGAGGGCTGTTTTTCCCAGATGAGTCAGATTATGATGCCGAGACACAATGGGATAGGCCAGCTCTCCTGGGATGAAGACGGTTTGGTTGGGCAATTGCCACCATCCATCTGTGTTTTTCTTGGCATGTTCCTACTCTGCCCATTGATCTTCCTCTGTCATGTACCTGGGTTTCTCTGACTACTCAGGGGCCAGGAGAATTTGGCATTTGGTGGGATCCTCTGGTTGTCCCATACGGGCTGCCCTACTTGCTGCCTGGTCTGCCAGACAGTTACCGTTGGTGACTGAGTCTGTGCTCTTCTGGTGGCCCCTGGAATGAATGACTGCAATCTCCTTCGGTGCCCACGCTCCTTCCAATAGTTGAAGAATTTCTTCCTTATTCTTGATTTCTTTTCTGCCTGCAGTCAATAGCCGTCTCTCCTTGTAGATTGCCCCGTGCACGTGCACCATAGCGAAGGCATATTTGGAGTCTGTATATACATTGGCCCTTTTGTCTTGGGCATACCTGAGGGCCTGGATGAGCGCCCATAACTCTGCCCTCTGGGTTGACCATCCCTAAGGCAGAGGGGCAGACACAATGACTTCGTTCCCTGTGGTGACAGCATAGCCAGCCAACCATCTGCCATTTTGGAGGTAGCTGCTGCCATCCGTGTAGAGCTCCAGGTCGGGCACCGGCAACAGACTAGCTTTCAAGTCTGGCCGGCTTGCGCAGACCTCCTCCACGGCCTCGGCACAGTCATGGTCTGGGGGCCCTGGTTTGGTAGGAAGGAAGGTGGAAGGTTTAAGTTCTGCACAGACTCGATGGTGACTTGTGGGTTTTCACACAGCAGTCCCTGGTACTGTGCCATCCGACTGCTAGATAGCCATCGGTGCCCAGTGTGTGGGACCTGCACACGGATGTTTTGCCCAAGTGTAAGTTTGTCCGCCTCTTTAATTAGCAAGACAGGTGCCGCCAGTGCTCGCAGGCAAGGCGGCCGTCCCGACACTACAGAGTCCAGCTGTTTGGACAGACAGGCTACTGGCCTCTGCCAGGGGCCACGGTCTGCGTCAGTACCCCTGTAGCTACCTGCTTCTTCTCGTGCACTGACAGGTTGAAGTCCTTGGTGAGGTCTGGCAAGCCCAATGCGGGGGCCTTCTTAAGCAACCCTTTCAGTTCTTGAAAAGCCTCCTCTTGGCTTTCAGTCCATTCTAGTTCCCCACTATCGGGTCCCCGTAATGCCTCATACAACGGCTTGGCTTTCAGGGAGAAACCTGGTATCCATAATGCGACAGAATCCTGCTGCCCCGAGGAACTCCTGCAGCTGCCTCCACTTCGTCAGCCTTGGGATGGTGCAGATGGCGTGCTTGCGCTCGTGCCCCAGTGTGCGGCGCCCGTGGGTGATGTGGAAGCCCAGATACTTGACCTGCTGTCTGCAAGTCTGTGCCTTCTTCCAGGAAACCTTATACCCTTTATCTGTGAGTAGCTGCAAGAGACAGCGGGTCCCTTGTTCACAGTCCTCCTTAGTTACTCCCGCTGGGAGAAGATCATCAACGTATTGCAGCAGTGCGCAGTGAGTCTCTTCTCGTGGGAAGGGGTCTAGGTCTGTAGCCAAGGCTTCCCCAAACAGGGTTGGTGAATTCTTGAACCCCTGTGGCAGCATCGTCCAGGTGAGCTAGCTGGGCCTTTCTTCCTCTCCAGGGGTCTTCCCATTCAAAAAGCGAACAGCAGTTGGCCCGTTGGAGCCAGTCGCAGGTGAAAGAATGCATCTTTTAGGTCCAGACAGGAGAACCAAGCAGCATCGGGTGGGATGAGTCCCAGGAGGGTGTACGGAGTCGGGACCACTGGGTGGCCTCGTTGACCAGTCGCAGGTCCTGGACAGGGCGATACCCTCCTCCATTTGGCTTCTTGACGGGCAGGAGCAGCGTGTTCCAAGGAGACTGGCACTCCACCAAGATCCCTTCCTGCTTAAGCCTCTCGATGTGTTCCTGTATCCCTTCTCATGCCTCCTTGGAGAGGGGGTACTGGTGTCCCCTGACTGGCTGGGCACCAGGCTTCACCTCAGTCACTAGAAGGGCATGCTGGTGCGCAAGGCCAGGGGGTTATCTTCCGCCAAGACCAGCCGGAAACCTTGCCAGAATTCAGTGGGATTTTGCTCCTCCATGGCCTCCTCACATAACCTCCACTCCGCCTCTCGTGGCAGGGTGACTGCCATTACAAGGGCCTTCCCCGGGGTGCCACGCCTGAGACTCGCAGCTCCTTCAGGATGGAAGGTGATCTGTACCCCAAGTTTTCTCAGCAAGTCCCATCCCAAGAAAGGCACTGGACAGTCTGGCATGTAGAGGAACTCATGCCTTATCTGATGTCCCCCCATTTGGCATACCCAGGACTGGCAGAAGAGTCTGACTACCGGAGTCCCAGTAGCTCCAACTATAATCGTTTCTCGATTTGCAAGCGGGACCATGGGGGTTGTCACAACTGAGTGTTCTGCTCCAGTGTCCACCATGAATGTCATTTGTCGGCCCCCTACTTTCATCTTGACCAAGGTTCCCTAGGGCCAAGAGTGAAGGAACCCAGTCGGCCCTACTTGGAGTCAATGCCAGCGAGCCCCACTAGCTCTTGAGCTTCCGGTTTCTGTTTGGTAGGTCCAAACGGGTCCCTTGTGGCAGGTGACTTCTCTTGTGGGGGCATTCATTCTTCCAGTGGCCAAACCCCTTGCAATTGGTGCACTGGTCTCTTGCCATGGGTGCCCGTCCTCTGGTTCCCCCCTTTCCTGGGGGACCAGGCTGCTTGGACAGATTGGGTCTACCGAGGGCAGCGGCCAGGAGGGCATCCTTTTTCTTCATCTCCTGATCTTTCTCCCTCTGAGCGGTTTGGTCCCAGTTGATGTAAACCTTGTGGGCCACCTCCATTAACTGTGTAATGCTCATGCCTGCAAATCCTTTGAGTTTCTGCAGCTTCCTCCGGATGTCGGAGGCCGATTGTCCAACGAAGGCTGCATTCACCATTCTCTGGTTTTTGGCTGCCTCCAGGTCAAAAGGTGTATATATTCGGTATGCCTCACAGAGGCGCTTGTAGAAGTCATAGGGTGACTCCTCTGGCTTCTGGGTAATTAGGGCTACCTTGTTCATGTTGGTCAGCTTTTTGGCCCTTCCCGCACTCCTTGCAGAAGAGCCTCTCAGTACCGCTCAAGTGCCGCTTGTCCTTCTGGTGAGTTGAAATCCCACTCTGGGTTGGCCTCGGGCACCGCTCGTGATGCCCATTGTTCCACATCCAGGGTGCCCGCTGGCACCCGTTCCGGCAGCCACTTCCAAGTTCCAATCATGATCCGACGCAGTTCTTCGGTACTGAAGAGGGTCAGCAGGAGTTGCCGGCTATCTTCCCATGTGGGGTGGTGAGACTGGAAGATAGACTCCAGGAGGTCGATGAGGGCCTGTGGTTTCTCTGAGTAGGATGGTGTATGGTATTTCCAATTCAATAGATCAGCAGTGAGAAAGGCTGATAATACAGGGCAGGTTGCCCTGGCTGCATGGTTCCATCATCCCGAACCTGCGGCGGACCTCGCATTTCACGCAGAGGCATTTGGAAGGCGGGGGTAAGGGGTTGGGCAGACCACAACCGACAAGTGAGTGGTGGAGACACTGGTGGTGGAGAAACTGATGGTGGTGGGGTTTCAGGTGCAGTCAGGGGTGGCCGGGACGATGGTGTGACTTGTGGGTTGTAAGGCGGAGGTAGGTCCTTGATCGAGTCTCCCTGATGTATCTTTGTCTTGAGATCAAGGACCCTCTGAGCCACTAGAACCCTACTCTGTCTCTCATCAGCACAGAACCGAACCCAACAAGGCATAGTTTGAGCAATCTCCAGCCATGTATCTATATATGGGAATTGATCCGGGTGACCTGGAATCCCAGTCACCACTCTCCACACTGAACGTATAGTGGGCAGGTCAAGGGTTCCCTCCGCAGGCCAGCCTACTCCGAAGGTGGGCCATCCCAGCTCACAGAGGGTTCTTAATCTGTCGGGTGTCATCGTGACCCCATACCCGCCCTAAAGCCCGTTTTAAAGTTTGTCAGCATGCACCCCAGAACTGTTGGCTTGGATTCGAACCCTCCCATGTTTTCCCGTTCCCTTTACCACCGACAAACACCTCGTACCTGCCCAGACTCTGGTCCCTGCCGCCACAGAACCCCAGGTTAGGACCCACTCAAACCCCGTAGCTGTGGGGCTACAGACACAATGACCACAAGCAGTCGCTGTGTTCCTTCCACTCACATTCCCTCCCCTGGGGGATCCCTGTCCTTAGGAGGCGATCAGGCTCCTCTTCCGTCCCACTGACGGGCCTACACCCTAGGAGCTGATCAGGCTCCTCTTCCGTCCCACTGACAGGCCTACACCCTAGGAGCTGATCAGGCTGCTCTTCTGTCCCACTGACGGGCCTACACCTAGGAGCTGATCAGGCTGCTCTTCTGTCCCACTGATGGGCCTACCTCGGGTGGGTCCTGGGACCCTACCTTGTAAGCCGGGCACCCACCCGCTCAGCCCCCTGCTGTGGAGGCCAGCACCTGCCGGGAGGCCTGTCGCAGCGTGGCCTGGGTCGGTGCCCCTGCTTCCCCTCCCTCGGCAAGGCCGTGGCAAGTATTGCCCTTGGCCAACAGCTCTTGGCACTGAAGGAGACAGATGTTGCTCAGCGCCGGCTTGTCTCAGCCCGCCGTCCGTTGTCCCGGTGGCTTCACGGGGCCAGCTCGGTCGGCTTTCCTGGTCAGGAAACCAAAATGTTGCGGCAAGTGTTACAGCTGGTGTCACAGCTCTTGTCACAGCGCTTGACCGGGGAAAGAACTGAGCGGCACACAGAGAGTCGGAGAGTAGTCTTTACTCCTCCAGCAGGCTCGGCCGACTTCTGACTTCTGACCTCCCCTTGCCACAACATTATTGCCTTCTCCGTGCCCTAATACCTCCATCTGTTAAATGGGTACCATTATAGCATCTATGGTGAAACCTGCGTGTATTAAGTAAAACTGGGGGACATTGCTTGGTTGTGTGGCAAGAGTACCGACGATGTCACTGGCTGCGGTGCACGAGGAGGGGAGTGCTGAGGGCGAGCAGAGGCGTGGAGCGCTGGGGAGGAGAGGGCTTTGAGGAGATGGGGTCAGGATGACGAAGGAAGCACACAGGGAGCACTCGAGGGCATTATGTCATTAATTCTCATGCTTCTCTGTGCGAGGAGCTCAAGTCTACAGATGGGCTCAAGTCTTCAGATGAGGAAACCGAGGCACCTGGGGAGGAAGTGACTGGCACAGGTGGCTCAGCTGGACAGACGTGGAAGCTAGAATTCCAGTCTACATCTGAATGACCAATAGCCCATGTGTCCCCACTGCCCTTCAGGAGCCTCCAGGGAGGGCGAGAAGGATGAAGGCTGCCCCGCGTGAGGGGAAGGGCCAGGCCCGTCTGGGCAGCGGGGGGGCAGCAGGCGGGGGTGTAGATCAGCTGACAGAAAAGACACGGATGTGGCGGCTATAGGTCACTCCGCTGAGCACTGTGGAGGAGAATGAACTGAGCAAAGAGGCAAAGGCTTGGGGCCCTGAGAGGGTAACCCGGGGGTTTATTCGGAGCAGGGAGACGGGACTAGTGTTCAAGCAGGGAGGAAATGAAGGAAGGAGAAGAGGCCATGAGTACAAATGACAGATAAAGGCCCTGTGGGCTGTGGGAAGGGTTGAAGTCAGGGCCACATCAGCTTAGTTTTGGACAAAAGGAAGAGATTGGCCACAATCGAGAAAAAATTTATTACTGTAACAAGAGGCAAAGGGTGACCACGTGCCCCTCTGTTCACTCCCTTGGAGGACAGGACGAACCCTGCCATGAGACAGGTGTCCGGTGAGCTGGGAGGGCACGCCCGACGGGAAACCACAGCGTTTGTGCAAGGGCTCAGGTGTGGGGGTAGAGAAAGCACGTTGGGTCCCTGCTGAGGTCAGACCAGCCCGAGCTCCATCCGTCCACAGCCCCTCCAGCCAGGGCGCCA
This sequence comes from Mirza zaza, assembly GCA_008750895.1. NCBI lineage: Eukaryota > Metazoa > Chordata > Mammalia > Primates > Cheirogaleidae > Mirza > Mirza zaza. Next base: position 9,955 of record VSMD01029225.1, read on the forward strand.
CAAGTAGTAGGACTAGAGTCGAACTTTCACAGAACAGACACAGCTCCCTGTCTGTTGCAGAGGCTGGCGGGTGAATGATGCTGTAGTTGGTGGTGTGGATAAAGCGAGGTCTGTGCTCAGGGCAGGAGCAAGTGGGGGCAGCAAAGCAGGTGGGAGTGCTGGGCAGGGCAAACGGCTTCTGCAAGAGACCTAAGGAGAGGGATGGGGTACTTTCCAGAAGCTGAGTGACGTTCACAGCCACAGGAATGTAGAACCTGTGTATGAGCAGGCGGCAACTTGCACTTTATTCTCATGAGGCTAACATTGATCTTTTACCCAGGGAGAGCTGTGATGGGATGGAAACAGCCGCCTGTTTCCGCTGTGGGGTGTCAGTTGAACGTGCACTTGACTGAGGAAGGAGACAAGGAGGAGGCTGCAGGGCCCAGGCCAGGTGAGAGGCGACCATCCCACAGTGCGGTGGCAGACTCAAGAAGTAGTCCAGAGAAGGGCTTGGAGGTCTTGGCACCTATGAGGACGGTGGCGTATGCTTCAGCGAGAGTCACACTGGGGGAGAGTTGAGAGGCTCAGTTTTGAAGCTGGGTTTTGATGTGTGGGGGAACCAACTGGGCGGTCACGGCCAGCACGCAGCTGGCCTGTGGGATGATAGGTTGAAAGAGATGTGGGAAGGAGTTGATGATGACTTGGGAGGTGTCGGCACAAAACTGAAGTCCCGACTCTGAGACGGTGTGGCAGGCACACACCACGCACAGCGTGGGGGAGAGTCCTGCCTAATCCCCCGGGAACAGCAGTTGGCTCAGCCTGGAGGAAGGAGAAGGACGAGGTCTGCTTTGGTTTTTTAAGGTGGAGGAGACTTAAGCTTATTGAGACACTGATGAGAAGGCAGTGAGGGAGGGGTGAAAACCCAGAGGAGGGAGGCGACAGTTAGCGGTCACACGCCTCTGAGAGGTCCGGGGAGGCCCACAAGGATCCACTTGGGCAGGAGAAGAGGGAAAGGGCAAGGGGAGGTGGTTGAGGCAAGAGGAGACAGGCTTACATGGCTGCTCCACAGTCAGAGGACGGAAGCAGGCTGGGGACCTGGGGAGACCCCCAGGTAGTACGGGGGGCTGGGTTTGGAGCCTGTCCCTCCACAGATGCAGCAGAGAGTCATTTTTGACTGTTTCTATCTATAGGACTCCACAGCTTAGGTGCAGGGAGGAGACAACGGGAAGCTGAGGCTTGGCTCCATGTGGCCAGGGAAGGGACTTGGCTCCCATCCTGCATTTCGAAGGAGTGCGCAGAGCCAGAGGGGTGCAGCAGACCTGTCGGACCCTGCCCATGGGAGTCCGAGGAAGCTCCTGGAAGAGACTTCTTCATCCTGGGGGACCTCAAGAGCAGGCTCCGATCACTGGCCTTGCGACCAGAAGAGCAGAAGAGCACCTGGAAGGCCCCTCAGAGCAGCAGCCACGCTGGGCGAGTGATTTGTGAGAGTATCTGAGATGCTCGCGGGGGTTCCCTGGGGAGGGGGCAGCTCCAGGTGGCTTTGCAGGAGGAGAGGGGCCAGGGAAGGTGGAATAACTGCAGCTGCTCCGCCCCCATCTTACCTGGGGACGCTCTGGTCAGCACTTGTGCGCACGAGCCACCTGTAATGCAGCGTGCACACCCCCAAGCAACAGCGCCGTCGCCAGGGCTCCTTACAGGCCAGAAGCACTTGCCCCCAAAGTACATCATCTGATGCTCTCAACTACCCCGCAGAAGGGGTGCTTTGGTGCCCGTTTTATAAATGCGGAAAGAGAGGATTGGAGAAGTTAGGTAATTTTTCTAAGATCTCACAGCTCATGTGTGGTGGAATCCAACCTTCATTTATCCTCACATCTTTTCATATCGCATGTGAATCACACCTCCTCTTCCTCTGTCCCCACACCTCCCGGGAGCACCCAGGGTCCCCCGAGTGCTGCGAGCTCATGATGGGAAGGCCCCGTCTCTGACCATCGGAGAAGGAGACTGAGGTATGGAAGTCAGCGCCAGCCACAGGATCAGCCAAGTACACAGATCCCCCAGGGTCTGGCCATGACGCCCCTGATACTAATTCACGTGCTTAATATGCTCTTCCGGAGCGATGGTGTATGGAATGGGGTTTCCGTTCATACCTCCTTTTCCTCTGAATGGGCAGGGTTATGGGAAACGTGGTGACTGTCCTCCACCAGGAAACTAGCAGTGCTATTCTCTGTCCCTTCTTTCTCTTTGTATCTGGGCAAAGATGCAGAACTTCTATGCATGAAAGCTATGAATGTGCAACCTGGCTACTACTCACCTGGCAGGGGTGAAATGACTTTGGGTGAAACTTGGGGAGATTTCACTGCAACGCCAACTTCTCCTGGGACACGGGTCAGCAGAGCTGCCGTCTGCTCCACCTTGGTCTCATGCAGCACCTTTGCACAATGAGCACTTGGCACCAAAGAGATGTGCCGATTGAGTGAAAGAGTGATGTCGCTTGAGCAAGATAACTCCTTTACACCTTAGTGCCCCTCCCACCCTGCCAAGGGCCACGGAGCAGGGAAGTCTAACTAGGCTCTAGTCTCTCCCTACCCCATGGCAGTGGGCCTGTGGTTCACAGGCCTCTTTGTGAACCAATAATTATTTAAGGAGCTTTAAAAAATATTAGAAAAAAGGTTTTATTTAAAAGCGTTGGCTTTCTAATTGCCTTCTAGCTGCATAACAATTTAAATGGAACTATATAACTGGAAACAAGCAGACGTTTCCTTCTTAGGCGCCAAGAAGGTGACCTTCTTTTGTGGTGAATACTGTTTTTAAAACCACAAATCTCAGAGTTGATTCTGGCAGGTTGAGTGGCCATACAGACACCTGGGAATGCATAAGGCACGGCTCTTAGGCCAGTGAGACCCAAATAAGAGTCCCTAAGGGTAAGACACACCGGCAATCAAAGTTGAAGAAGTGACAGATGTCCATAAAGTGCCTTCGGTGGATGAGTTGGTCCCAATGGAGGAGGTGGGAGTTGTTATCCTTCTAACAGGGAAGGCAGGTTGGGGGTTTTGCTGGAAGGGGTCAGCCTGTCAGGGTCCCTGGCTGCGCATAGACTTTGCAGCTCTGGGAAAGCCAAGTCCGCAGGCTCTGAGCCACAGGAAGATTCTAGTGCCGGGGCTGCTGGGCTTGAGGTGGGGGAGAAGGGAGGGAAAGGTTCAGGGCATGGGAAGAGTGTGCTCTGCACGTTCTGAGAGCTAGGACACAGGCTTGGGTCAAAGCTGACACCTGCAGAGTCACCATGGAAGGTAACTGGGAAGAAAGGGCCAGGGGGCAGAGGGAGAGGCGCTTCTGAGACCAGGACTTCTCTCTCTGTTCCGTCTCGGGCCTTGGCAGTGTGGCCTTCTGTCCTTTCCCTGTGCCCGCCAGGACAATTTCCTCTTAGTTCCTGTCACAAGGGGTCTTTGCACTTCCCCCACCACCACCCTCCATACCCCATTCATGAAAGACTCTCTCACATGCCTCCCAAGCCCCCGCACCAGGGTGCCATCACGCTGCTTTCTGGGGGCCTGCCGCTTTCCCAAAGCCCCAGAGTTGGAGGAACCTAGGAAACAAAGTAGAGGGACAGTGCAGGGACTGAGACCGGCACCCCATCCGGCAGACTCTGGGACTGGACCTGCAAAGTCAGGCCACGTGACCTGGAGTTTGCATAATGATGGTAACAAGTGTGAGGTCCTAAGCTGGCACTGTTGCCTCTTCTTGATGCTCCAACAAGATGGTGATGCCGACAAGGGACATGAGATGGAGTTCCAAGGTGAATGGGGGTGGGAGGGAGGGAGTGGCGGACCTGGGCCATATTTTTTCTCCCCACTCTCTGAAATGACTTTCACACCTTTTTCTCTCTCCTCATACCTCCAACAGCCTAGCCTCTCCTGACCCCGTGGTGCTACATTGCTTCCTGCTTAACTGAGAAAACACATAAACTGCCCTTGGTTTTCTAAATATCCAACTACCCCACTTACGCGCACTGGAACCCACCCTGCTTCCTACTCAAGGACATCCCTCCTGCAATTGACCTCTGTCCACCTGTATCATTCATTTTTCCCTCTCTACGGGATCATTCTCGAGCAAACAAAATCATGCCGGGATAGTGATCTTTTAAAAATCAACTCAATTGAGACATCATTTGGGTATAAGATGCACTCATTTTAAGTATAAAGGTAGACAAGTTTTGACAAACGTATACCACCGTATATTCACCACCACCACTAGCACGTTATAGAATAGTCCCACCGCCCCCAAAAGGTTTACCATGCCGAGTAGTATTCCCTTGTGTGGATACACCACAGTTTGTTCATTTGCCTATCGATGTACAATTGGGTTGTTTCTACTTCTTGGCTATTATGAATAAAACGTGCAGTGAACATTTGTGTACAAGTCTTTGTGTGGACATATGTTATCATTTCTCTTGAATTAGTATCTACAAGTGGAATAGTTGGGCCATATGATAATGTCTAAAGCTTAACTTTATTAGAAACTTCCAAACTGTTTTCCAAAGCGGAGGTACCATTTTACATTTCAACTGCAGTTTATCAGAGTTCCATGATGCACTTGCTATTGTCAGATTTACCCCTAACTTCAGCCATGTTATTTTGTGTTCGTGTGTGTAGGTATGTTCATTTTTGTTTTAAGTTGCATGTCCCTGATGACTAACGATGTTGAACATCTTTTCATGTATTTACTGGCTATTCATATATCTTCTTTTGTGATGTATATCCACATCTTTTGTCTATTGTATTGATTTTCTACATATCGACACAAATAATGTCAGTTTAAACGAAAAAATAAAGTACATTTATTGTCTCACAGTTTCCATGAGTGAGGCCTGACTTAGCTGGGTCTTCTGCTCAGAGTCTCACAAGGCTGTAATCAAAGTGGCAGCCTGGGCTGCAGTCTCATCCAAGCACACATAATTGTTGGCAGAATTCATTTGTCTGCAGCCATAGAACTCATGGTGGTTTGGTTCCAGGGCAATATGAGAGCTTGTCTGCTGTTTCTAGAGCCTCATTTTAAAGGGCTTACCTGATTAGGTCAGGCCAACCTAAGATACTCTCCCTTTTGATTAGCTCGAAGCCAACTGATTAGGAACCTTAATTATATCTGCCCAAATCCCTTCAGATAATATAATGCAATCCAATCACAGGAATGACATCCATAATATTTAGGTCCTGCCCATACTCAAGGGAAGATAATTATGTAAGGGCCTGGGTCATTGGCAATCATCTTAGAATTCTACTTACCACACCCATTGTTGTATTTTGTGGTTTGTCTCCTTATTGAGTTGTATGAGTATTTTATAAATTCTGAAAATAAGTCCTATATGAATAAAATGTATTGCAAATATTTTTTTGCAGTCCGTACCTTGCCTTTTCATTTTTCTTAATGGTGTTTTTAATAGAAGAGAAATTTTTAATTTTCATGAAGCCTAATTTATCAACTTTTTAATTGGAGTTTATACTTCTTGTTCCTACACACAAATATTTGCCTGCCCAAAAGCTGCAATATTTTCTCCTCTGTTTTCCTCTAGAAGTTTGATGGCCTTAGCCCTTATATTTAGTTCTATGATCCATTTAAAATCAACTTTTGTGTATGATGTGAGAAAAGGATTGAGATTCAAATTTTTTCCCACAAATGGAGATCCAATTTTATTAGCATCATCTGTTAAAAACAGTATTCCTCCCCTCCCCTGCATTGAATTACTCTGGCACCTTAAATGAAAAATCAATAGATCATATACAAATGAGTCTATTTCTAGACTCTTGTATTGTTTCCATTGATTTATATTTCTCTATTTTTGTCTACAGCAATATACTTGGTTATTGTATATTTATGTTATTAAGTCTTAAAATTAGGCAGATTATATTTTTCAGCTTTGTTCTTTTCCAAGATTGTTTTGCCTGTTCTATGACCCAAAGCTCAAATTTCTATATTCCTCAGCTTGCCAACTTCTAAAAAAAGTAAGTCTGCTAAGATTTTGGTTGGGATTGCATTGAATGCATAACTCAATAATGTATAATAATGTATACATAATATGTTATATAAACACACACATACATATACACAAGCAGTTCTCAATTTGCATTATTCAGTATGCACAAATTTCAGTTACCACAGATGAAGTAAATAACACTAGGATTAGGTAAACAACACAATAACATGATTCAAATTTCAGTTATCAAGGTAGATCAAGTCAGGCGTGGTGGCTGTAATCCTAGCACTCTGGGAGGCTGAGGCAGGAGTGATCGCTTGAGGTCAAGAGTTCAAAACCAGCCTGAGCAAGAGTGAGACTCCATCTCTACTATAAATAGAAAGAAATTAATTGGCCAACTAATATATATAGAAAAAATCAGCCAGGCATGGTGGTGCATGCCTGTAGTCCCAGCTAATCGGGAGGCTGAGGCAGGAGGATCGCTTGAGCCCGAGTTTGAGGTTGCTGTGAGCTAGGCTGATGCCACGGCACTCACTCTAGCCTGGACAACAAAGCAAGACTGTGTCTCAAAAAAAAAAAAAAGGTACATCAACTCTAAGTAGTTGCATAAAGTACAAACTTCAAAGCAGGTGTCTCAGTTCACAAATCACTATATAAACAACAGATGTGCTGTTGTTTATACAGTCATTGCTCACTGATTATTATCATAATCAGTGAGCAATGACTCAATCCTTTCCAAGTGTCTCAGTGATTGCTCACTATGCACTCATTATTGGTTCACAAACAGACAGTAAAACATATAGTTGTGCTGCCTCCTTGTCTCCCAATGATAAACTCATGTGACATTTTATAAATAGATAATCAAAAGAGGGGATTGGTCAACAAAGATGCAAGTGAGGCAGAGAAGAAAAAGTGAGGGTGCTGGAAGTAAAATATAAGTCAAACATAAACGAAGTTATAGATTAATATACCTGACCATGGGGATGTTGATGCTACTGCCATTTGAGACTCTAGTTTTGCAGCCAGAGGAACTTAGTGAAGGCAAACTTGGCATAAGAGTGTAAGTGGTTGTGACATAAAAGATGAAGATGTCTCAGATAAAGTGCCTGTACTTAACTTTCCCTACTTTCTCATTTCCCATGCGCTATGGTTTTCATTTGTTTTACTGCGAAATATATTGTACATACATTATACTAACATAACAAAGTAATGTGCTCAGTTCAGAGAATAATAATAAAGTGAACATCCTCCTCCCTGCCTTGCAGATGTATCCATCACCCTGGGAGTTGTGTTAAATGTCCCCATGATTTTCTTTATTGTTTTACTACACAGAAATTCATCCCTAAACAGTGGTACCTTTTCCTCTTGCCTCTTTTTTACTTTATGCAAATAGAATCATTTTTCGTGTCTATATTTTTGAGATTGTACCAATATTGAAGCATAGAGCTGTAGTCTGTTCATTTCCCCTGCAGTATTGCATTCTTTTTTTTCTGCTACACAACCTTTAATGCTGCTGCAGCCTTGCATTGTTTTATGACTATAACACACATGACAGTATGGATTAATCCCAGTGATGATACAGAGCAATAAAATCTGATCACAAAAGACGACACACAGTGTGAGTGCATCTATATGCTCAAGAACATGCAAAATTAATCTGTGCTAATAGAGGTCAGAACAGTGGTTACCTGGGTGGGTGTAATGGAATGGGAAGGGGTGCCTTCTGGGGTTCTAGAATTGCTCTAAATCTTTTTTTTTTTTCTTTCCTTCAATTTTTTGGAGTAGAGAAATGCTCTACATCTTGATCTGGGTGGTGGTTACCCAAACATAACCCCAGTGAAGATTTGTGAAGAATCACATTCACATGTTATACTTTAATGACAAGTTTTAAAAAATGAATACATGAAAATATTCAGTTTATAAACAAGTATAAACAATTGTTCATAAATTATTCCTGGAGTTTATAAACGAATATTTACAGACACCTAGAGATATTTTCAATAAATAAATACTGAATTCTGCCCTGTTGTTGTGATTCCCTTAAGGATAACGTTTTGCAAAAAAGTGAAGTGACACTGTATGCAGGGGTTTATGTGATTAGCTCTTTAATGTTTCCTGAAGGTAAGCTCCTGTGAGTTGGACTGTATTTGTCACTGAGAAATACAGACATGCATGAACACAGGAAACAGTGGTTTGCCAGGCCCAGAACGGTGGTTATGTCTCAAGCTGCACGCTCAAGGCTCCTGATGGAAATCCTTCTCAAATAATTTCATCAAGAGACTCTGGTCTTTCATCACAGCTGTCACCTTAGTCCTAGGGGAAAAATGACAGGACTTTCTTTTCTTCTATCTCATGAATTCCTTGGTTTTATGTCAAATTATTTTTACTGCTGCAACTTCTACCTGCTAAAACCTTAGCTTAGAGAAGAGGCAGTGAAAAGTAAGGGATAAGATCCGGGCTGGAATTCTGGCCTGGCCCCTTTATGGCCACTTAGTACGGGACCCAGCACAGGAGGAGTACCTGAGAAGGGATAACTCTCCTGTTCTGACCTTGATGACCTCAAGGTCCGTACCCATTTGCTGTGGCCCTTCTGTCTCTGCTCTTCAGGCCTCTCCTCCTCCCCACTCACACCAGCTCCTGTGGTCCCATTAATGCCCATTATTGACCCTGATCCTCTGGTTTGAAATGTGGCCCCCACCATCCATGGGCCACTGAAATCCGCCCAACCTTCTCCTCCTGCCGCATCCCCAGGAAGCCCTCCTTGACTGCAGACTGAGGCCGTCCTCACTTTCTCTCTCTCTCCCTCCTCTGATCTCCTGGAGCACATGGCATTGGACCTCAGCACATGCATTGCTGGGGTTGTTCTCCAGCTGATCTCTGTGGGCCAGTCCTGAGTCCTCCTATCCATGAGGAGCTTCTTGAGCAAGAACTGCACAAGCCTGAGCTCAGAGGGGAGGGGAAGGGTGGTGCCTTGGTACCCAGGCCCAGCTGAAACATGGAAGACCATAAACTATGGAAAAAGGAGAACTGGCTGAATGTCACAGTCCTGGGTTCTGGTTCTGTCTTCCAATGACCTCTAAGCCTGCTGTTTCTATCTCTGGGCCTCAGTTCCTGAAACCGTGAATTGGGAGAAGATGGGCAGAGCTAGGTAATTCCTAAAAGCCTTTGTAGCTTTCAGAGATTTAGTATTCTCCATGAGTGGTTCTCACCTCTCTGTGCATATCAGAATCACCTGAAGAACTTCTAAATACTGGTGATGGCTGTGCCCCACTCCCGGGTATAGAAGATGCAATAGGCTTGGGGTGGAGCCCACCCACCTGCAATTTATAAAAGCTCCTCAGAGGATTCTAAGGTGCAGATGGGAATGAGAACCTGAGATTGGCATGTTTGGCAGGAGAGGCCTGCTGGTTAGGACCTGTTTATTTTCAAAGCCATGGCCTCGTGCTGCCCCCTGTTGGTCAGAGTGCTCACTTCAGGCAGAATTCTGCATCAAAGGTTGCAAGCCAGGGCAGGAAAAACACAAGTAATGAAGACAGATAAAAGAGAAGAGAGGAGGGAGAGAAAGGAGAAGGAGAAGGAGAAGGAGAAGGAGAAGGAGAAGGAGAAGGAAATGACCTGGTTTTTCCCTGACCAGAGGGTTCACGGACTCATAGCTATTCCCCCTTCTGATCTACCCCTATAATGAATAAAGCTTATACTAATATTCACTTATAATAAATAAATGAGACTGACTCCAGCAGGTAGTCAAGTCTGCATTAAGCATCCAAAAGCTCCCTCTGCATCCAAAGGCTGGGTGTAAGGGGAACTCAGAAGGTGAAAGGCTTGGCAGAGCTTCTGAGACAGCAAAGCCAGGCAGGGCACTTGAGATAATGAAATGTAAAGCACCTGGAAAAATAAGTACTAAGTGTTAGCTTTTTTTTTTTTTTTGAGACAAGGTCTCGCTCTGTCACCCAGGCTGAAGGGCAGTGGCACGATCATAGCTCACTGCAGCCTCAAACTCCTGGGCTCATGCAAATCACCTGTCTCAGCCTCCCAAGTAGCTGGGACTACAGGCACACAACACCATGGCTGTCTAATTTTTATTTTTTTAGAGGTGAGGTCTTGCTATGTTGCCCAAGCTGATCGTGAACTCCTAGTCTCAAGTGATCCTCCCACTATGGTGTCCCAAAGTGCTGGGATTACAGGCATGAGCCACCATGCCTGGCCAGCTTTATCATTTACTGGTCACCATAAAATGAGGGCAAGATCATTTCTCTGAGCCTTTGTGATCACCGCTCACATTTTCAGCACTATTGTGAACACCAAACATATGCATGGACAGAGTCTGTCAAGGGCCACGGAGTTTTAACAGACTCTAGACTCCAAACTCCTGCCCGTTCGATATGAAGTAGAGCTTCCTAAACTTGGTTGTACCTCTGCAAAAACTGGGGAGCTCATTTTTTGAAAACATAACATAAAAGAATGTGTTTTAAAGTATCGCTTTATCATCACAATGCAATCTACGTAATACATTATTTATTACCAAAAAAAAAGGAAAATTTAAAAGGCAGGTTTGTTTTATAGGCTATGGGGAGCAGACGCAGAGGGGTGGGCTGAACAGCCCCCCAGAGTGTGGCGGCCCACACGCACCACTCGCAGCGGGTCTGTTTCTGGGGATGAGACCAGGTTGGGCATACATATGAAAGCCCCAAGGATCTTTGGCATCAGCATTAATGATGCCAAGACTCGTTGTACCAGGCCCCAAATCAGGGAGGCTATGTATTGAACACCTGGATGACCTCACATGTGGGCCAAGCTCCTTCCCCCGAGGTGCCTCCTAACACCGCTTCACCTGGTTAATTCCAACACGTCCCTCAGACCTCACCTCTAACATCATTTTCCTGGGGAGGACTTCCTTCATATTCTGATCACGTCAAATGCCCCAGTTTAAATGTTCTCGAAGCATGCTCTGTCTCTCCTCCAGAGATCACAATTTTAATTCATGTTAAAATCGTCTTGTGTCAGTATGCCCCAGATGAATGTGAGACTGTGATGGAAGGACTGCTTCTGTATCTCCAGAACCCAGCACAGCGCCTGGCCCCATGGCAAGGGGCTCAGTAAATTGTTGAACGAGTGAATCCCATCTCCAAGAGAAATAGATCAGTCTTTTCTGATTGCTCTGTATTTATTTGCCATCCTGAATTTTCCTATCATTAATTCAAGCAAAAGTAATTCATTTCGACGTGGTCGGCATAGCTACTTTTTATTAATATCGAGAAAAATCATTTACTTAAGATAAATTGGGAACTGATTATGCATACATTAGAAATAGCAACAAAATTAATGTCCTAGCACATTATTGATTTCCACTTCTTTCCAATAATGCTTTATTTCAACATCCTTCTCTTTGCTGCCCACGTGCCCATTGGCTCTTCAGCTTTGTTTTTAAGAGAAAATATGTACACACCCTGCCACTTGAATTGTGGTATACTCACTGTAGTGAGTATTTAGCTTCATAAAATTCCTTCTGGATATAGACAATCCTTGTGCCAAGCTCACAGGCAAGAATTGTGCTCATTTGCCTTCCACAAGCTGAGTTAATTCTAACAAGACCTTTGCTACTCAAAGTAGGGTCCCAGCACCAGGAACACACTGGAATCATCTTGGAGATTGTCAGAATCACAGTCCCTACTCAAGACCAAAGAGTGAGAATATGTGCTTTAAGAAGATACCTTGGAGATACATGTGTATATAAAAGATTAAGAACTGTTCTTCTAGACTGCTGGGTTAAAAGCTGTTCAAAGTTCATGGTTCCTATGAACGATATGCAGTACTCATTGGCTGGGTCTAGGAAAGCCTTTCTCTTACGATTCTTCATAGAATCTTAAATAAATGTGAAAAGGCTAAAAAAAAAAATGGTTTTGTCAATAATTTTCCAAGTCATTATGATTGACAAACTTGCATACTGCTTACAAGATTTGCATTAGCCCTATTCCTCTGGCGAAGGCCCCCCATATACTCACCTCTCTTTATCTGCTTCTTGTTTACGTCGGGTCAGCCCAGGGATGTTTGGTAGGTCCGTATCACAGAGCTATGGTCATGTTTGGAGGCTCATTCCTAGAAAAATCAATTAACTTTCAATTAACAATTAACTTTCAAAGCAAAAAACACCTTTAAACCTTGACCCGTGTGGCTAGAGCATTTCATGAAGCTGTGGACAACCAGACAAAGGGTAAGGATGGGTAAGCACGGACATAATGTGACCGTTAGTGAAGACAAAAGATAACTCAGCTCTTTCATGGGCAATCCTCATGTGATGACAGCTGGTGGCCAGAATCAGCTCACTTTTGAAGCTTCGATTCCTTACTAAGCAAACAACCATGTGATTGTGTGTGTGTGGTTGTTTTTGATGGTTTCCCCTCCTAGAAAAATAAATAACTAAATGGGGCCTCCTTTTTGTTTGTTTTTTTGTTTGGGGTTTTTTGTTTTGTTTTAGAGACAGGATTTCACTCTGTCACCCAGGCTGGAGTGCAGTGGCGTCATCATAGTTCACTGCAACCTCAAACTCCTGGGCTCAAGTGATCCTTCAGTCTCAGCCTCCTGAGTAGGTGAGACTACAGGTGCATGGCACCATGCCCAGCTAATTTTCTTTTTTGGTTAGAGATGGAATCTCACTATGTTGTCCAGGCTGGTCTCAAACTCCTGGCCTCAAGCGATCCTTCCACCTGCTTTGGCCTACCAATGCGCTGGTATTATAGGCCTGAGCCATCATGCTCAGCCTAAATGCAGTTTTTTTATCATTACCATTTTAATATGAGTTTAGGTATTAAAAGCTAGCCTTCTGAAGATTTGAGCACCATCAAACAAGATGAAAAATATTTTGTAGACCAAATCCTAGAATACAGAGTTATAAGCAAAATGTAGAGCCCTTTTGTATTCAGTCAGCAAAATTGCCCTTCCCACACTGGATGTTACAAACTCTAAACCAAATAATGAAATGTTATGGTTGGCAGAGCTCTTAAAAACCTAGTTTAACATTGTATTTGTTCAGATGATACTAAGAAATTAAGTGACAGGCCCAAGATCACAATTTTTGTTCCTATCAAGGCAAAAAGAAGCATCTGGGTATTCTGATTTGGAATCAGGTGCTATGTATGACACCACTCTGCAAGGGAAAGTCCCACTCCTTCTGGAACAGCAACAACAAAACAAAACCCACCTAAGGGCAGGGACCGTGTCTGTTTATTTGTCCAGGATAGCATAAAATCATGTATTTACTAACACTCAACAAATATTTTTGAATGACTTGCAACAGACTAAAATTTAACTAATATTTACTGAGGGACCTATACTTAGTCAGTATATGAGGGCACAGTTACATTTTTACACTCATTTTATACTACTCAATTATCACTGCCATGATTGTTATTACCAGAGTCGTATACAGTTAACACATAAGGTGCAGCTAGAGGTCGTCATTGTCTCTCATTTGGGAGAGAAGAAAAAGAAGAGTGGTAAGAAATAGGGTGGGTATTATTTCTCAGAACCTGTAGAATTCTGGCCTCGTCTTTTACTGCCATTTAAAACCAACCCTGGCTCGTGGTAAATGCTGGATAAATACTGTTGTCACCACATCACCATCATGGTTTTGTGCCCAGCCTCCTGCCCCGTCTTGGATGATTTTCCCTTGATCCACATGGACCCACATGGAGCTACCAAATCAACTGCCTGTCCCCAGTGGACTGACCTCTCTGAACTTTGGCATTGATGTCTTACCTAGATCATAAAGTACCTCCTGTCTAGTCAAATGACCAAGAACAATTTTCAGATTTGGGTTCTAAGGTGATTGTAAAATGTTAAAAAAAATAATAATAACAGTTTGTGAGACCCAATGTAGATCAATCAGCATGTATGCTGGGGTTGAGGGCAAGAGACAGACGTGTAGAGGGAGAGAATGAATTTATCTGAGTGCAGGACATCAAAGAAGGCTGAACTTGGACACGCCCCAGTAGGGACTGAAGAACCAGCTAAGCCAACTTTCCTGAGGAATGTTCCTCAGCTACTTCCTCTGTAGCCACATAACACTTATGTTAGTGGCGTTTAGACCAAGTCGGAAGATTCCTATGCAAATCAAGAGGGTTTGTTTTTTCCTTTTATTTTGTCGGTAAGAGAAAAAAACTTATCTTAATGATTCAATCCCAGTAAGTTTTGGGGGTACAGGTCATTCTTGGCCATGCTCTTGGCTGTTTTAGAAGTCGCCAACAGGAATCGCAATGAATATAACCAACCAGGATGTCTACGGACCAAGCCGCAGGTGACATCTTATGGGTGATAACTGTCATTAGAAAGAACGGACTAATAAGAGTGATAACAGTAGCCACGTAAGCTCTGATTTACAGTAAACTCAGGGAATTGGGAACCTCCTGAAGAGGAAGATGGGGACCAGATTCCAGATCTAATTCTGGTTCCACTAATCGTGTCTCTGTAATTCTCCTAAAGCCACCCCAAGTTTCCCATTGGGCCGTAAACTGCCAGGGTTTCTGTTTTCTGGAGTAGCGAGCTCCATGCAGGTTCTCCTGTCAGCCCCTGGGCCCTGCCGGCCGCGAGTGCCCCCAGCTGTCGACTACCGTTGTTTCTCCTTCTGCAGCGAGTCCACCTCTCGCTGCCCACTTGCCTTTGAGCTTCAGGGCCCTGCTACCCAACTCCTCCCTCCTAAATCTCGGGGCAGACTCCCAGGCAGCTTGATTCCTGAACTTCTCGCCGCTTCACCCACTCCTGGGCTTGCAGATATGGGGGAAGGAATGATTCCCACCTGCAGGGTGGCCCAGCCTAAAATGACCACTTCCAAAAGTGAGAGACAACATGGATGTGTGCTTTCGTGATGGGAACTGTCATGAAAAGGCACAAGGGCACACCCCCCACTGGGACCACATGCAAGTGCAAATAAAGTTCACTGTAGGAAACCTAGGAGCAGAGAAGGCAGGACCCCCTCTGTGCCCCTGGTTGGCAGAGAGGTGTGTCTATGCGGGGCATGTCTGTGCCGGGCACTGCAGTAGCGCTCTGGCCAGATAGCCCTGTCTAAGGCCAAGTAAAGGCAGAGCTTCCTGGCTCAGGAAATGGCCTTGTTAGAAGGGACCAGCCGCTCAAGTGCAACCTGTCCTTCCTCTGAGCTTTCTCAGGTCTGCGGAACCAGCTCCTTGACAATCGATAAAACGCAGAGGAAATAAACCTTCAGGGCAGCCTGCATTTGTCCCTCTTGATCAGAGTATCTGTAGGGGCCTTAGGAGCACCAACAACACTGCATTAATCTTTGTAAACCCTGCAATACTGAGAAAGTAAAAATCGGCCCTGCCATGCATCAGGCAAGGATGACAGACACAGAGCCAGCTGCAAAGTTAACAGTAACCACTATTTCTCCCAAGGACGGGTTGCTGCTGAAAAGTGCCATATGGACCCTCTTCTTAGAGTGACTACTGCTTTCTTAGGCAGAAAACTCATCCTCTAAAATCAGAGACTATCAGAAACTTTGCCCTTTGAAATTATATCAAATAAGAATGAAACATCCTACTCTTACCAGGAGGAATTTAAGACACTGACACAGAGAAGCAACCTTGACTACAACCAAGGTGCAGAGGTTCAGATAAAGGTGTCTAGACACCACAGTCCACATTTATCTTAGTAGTTTCCAAGGAAATAATGATCTGGTGCCCATTTCACAGCCCAGACCTAATGATAACCCTTTTGCACTCTGCACTGATTTAGGCCAGGGGTGGGGAACCTTTTCATGATGGAAGGCTACATTGATTTGGCTGTAATCAAATAAGGCTGTATTCAAGAAAATTCAATTAGGCCAGGTGCTGTGGCTCACACCTGTTATCCTAGCACTCTGGGAGGTTGAGGCAGGAGGATCACTCAAGGTCAGGAGTTCGAGACCAGCCCCAGCAAGGGGGAGACCCCAGTCTACTAAAAATAGAAAGAGATTAGAAAGACAACTAAAAAATATATATACAAAAAAATTAGCTAGGCATGATGGCCTATGCCTGTAGGCCCAGCTCCTCAGGAGGCTGAGGCAGAAGGATTGCTTGAGCCCAGGAGTTTGAGGTTGCTGTGAGCTAGGCTGTTGCCATGGCACTCACTCTAGCCCAGGCAACAGAGTGAGACTCTGTCTCAAAAAAAAGAAAAGAAAAGAAAATTCAACTAGATATACTTTAAAATGTACATTATTTTGTAAAAATCTACTATGCACTTAATATCAAAAAATTACAACTATTTAATTTTAAAGTTAACTAACCTTTTAATGGCTTTGTTGTGTCCATTTTTTTGTTGGAAAGCACTTTGAATATTTGGTTTAAGCATGGTGGTCCACAGTTTCAGTTGATCCTCTAGAGGGTCATCATCATCAGTCATTTGTGACCTTAAGGGCATCTTGATTTGGGTTAGGTAGGAGAATGTAGATTCACAGCAATAAGTGGTTGAAAAGCAAGAGAGCATTTTTTGGGCATGTTGCTGAAGGCGTGGGTATTCTACTGCACTTTTCCATATTTCAATTGGATCTTTCTTAGTTAGCATCAATGACTTTAAAATGTTATCTACTAAGAGTTTAATCAATTCTATCTGGAGTTCTTTAGGTGCATTAGATGAGGCTGAAATGCTAATTTGAGTGTGAGGTCATGATTCTCAAAGTCAGTCAATCTTTCATTGTATTTTCCAAATAATAGGTCTGTAACTGCTGTGTATTCTTCAAATGATTCATATATCATCCCACTCATCAATGACCTTTGCTAACTGGGGAAAATGTTTATCTGAGATTTCCTTTTGAAAAAGAAGTGTTTTGAAAAAAGATTACTTTTTTTGAAATGCTTGGATTTTTTGCCACATATCATATATAGACTTAGTTTTACCTTGCAAAGACATATTCAAGTCATTTTGATTTGACATGATATCACACAGAAATGCTACATTCCTATAGAAATCTTCTTTCAAGAATTCATATTGCCAATTCTGTTGTTCATAAAATTTAACTATCTGTTCTCACAGAGAGAAAATTTTGGCTAACACCTTTCCCTGCAACAGCCAACACGCTTTATTTTAGAATGATATGGCAAATCCACACTAAATACTTCATCCTTCAACTGGGTCATGTTACAAAACTGACATAACTTGTTGCAAAGTGTCACTTAAAATAGTAGCTTTAACACAGAGATTTTGCTGATGCAAGATACAATGAAAAGAAATGAGAGCCTCTGGATCTGTTAATATATTTTTAAATCTGTGCAAGAAACCCTTCATGTTTTCCTGTCATGGGAGGTGCACCATCTGTACCTACACTCACTAAATTTACCAAATTCAGTCCAACTTCACATTTATCTTGAAAGTTGTTGAAGATATCTATTCCCTGTGTTCTGTTCACAAGAGTGCCCAAAGTGAGTAACTCTTCATAGCCAAGAAAATCTTTGCTTATGACCTGAATGAAGTATAAAACTTGTACTGAGTCAGTAGTATCAGTTGATCCATCCAAAGCAATTGAATAATATATATTTACCTTTTGAATTATTGCATGAAGTAGTTCTGTCAAATTGAAGGCTAATTGATGCTGCCAACTAGTTATGGTTCTTCTTGAAAAAGGCAGTTGTTTGTACTTTGAAACATTATTTGGGTCTCTAAGCATTCTACAACTTTGACAATGCATTCTTTCACAATTTTCACATCACTAAATGGCTTCTCTTTTCTCCCCAAGTATATAAGCTACTTTATAAGTTGCTTCAGTGGCATTATTTCCAGGTCTTATTGCTACTTAAAAGAATTGTCTTTAGTTTTGCTTTTCATCTTTTAATTTCTGCAATACAACCTTTCATGCCTCTCCCTCTAAATTAAGCCTTTGCACTCGGATGTCGAGTGTAGATAATGTCGAGTGGATAAGGAGAAAAAAGCAAGTGAGTGCAAAGGTTTAAAATATTTGTGGTCCTTATGAGTGTTATAGTGCTGATGAGCATTGAATTTCTTTAATACTGATGTTGCAGTATCACAAAGTAAGCAAGTCATATTTTCTTTAGCAGAAACAAGAAAATACTGCAATTCCCAATCCTTACCTAAAAATCTGTTTTCTTCCTTCAGTGTTCTCTTGGACTTCTTTGACCTGATGGGCTGTTAATCAGACAGAATTAAAATATACTGCTGAGCTGTGCAACTATTCACAAACTCCACTTCAAACAGAAATGCAGCGCACCGCTGTCAAAAGCTGATAACAGACTGTCATACTCAATCCCTATAAACTCTCACCAACCAGCCTCATGTGGTAGTGGTGCCAGTCAGGCGGGGGAAGTTAGAACTAAATCATGAGTGTAGCAGCCGTCAATTTAGCCCTTATGGCTTACTAATGTTTTAATTGTGCCAGTCAATCTGGGGGGATTATTTCATTGAAACTTATTTGATTCTTAATATTTTAAATACATTCATTTTAAAAATAAAATTAAAATATAAAAGATGAGCAAAAATTAATAAAAATAAAAGGACTTGTTCTGCAAAATTTGGATTCAGTCAAAAGAGTGCTCTTAAGGACCTAAAAGGCCACACGTGGCCTTAAGACCGTAGATTCCCCCACCCTGCTTTAAACAGCACATTAAAACACTACTTCATTTGAATATTACTTAGACACCATCCTTCCCCCAAATCCTATGATAACTATTTTTTCTTTTATTGTTGAGACACTCCATGGTTCCTCCATTTTTCTTATTGCAGTGAGCCAAAAAAACTGTCAGGCTGAAGATTTGTCCCTATTGTTCCCTGGTCTTAGGCTGAGTAGGCCATAGCAGCAGCAAGCACAGAGACTTGCATGTCACAGCAGGGGCAGGTACTTCTGATGGATTTGCTCAACACTCGATGTGCACTATGAGATAGAGGAAGATGTGGTGTAATTATATAGAACTAGGCAGTTTTCATTATATTAAGTGAATATATTCATTTCTCAAGTATTATCCAGCTGTTTGCCTGAGAAAATAGAGTATATGAGAAATGACAAATTCTTTGTTTTCTAATTGTGTTGTTTATGTACAGAAATATAATTTCTTATATTGATTTTATATTCAGGAAACTTAAGACACACTCAATTCTAAAAATTTTCTGTAGATTCTTTGGCATTTTCCAAACACATAACCATATAATTTGCAAATTATGAGAGTTTTATTTCTTCTTTTCAATATCTTTTACCATGCAGTTTTATTTTCTTGCCTTGCTTCAATGACTAAATCCTTCAGTATATTACTGAATTTAAGCAGCGATAGTGGACATCCCTGTTTCATTCCCAGTCTTGAAGGGGATGTTCTCAATATTTCACCATAAATATGCCAGACACAAAAGACTATATAATGTATGAATTCATGTACAGGAAATTCTAGAAAAAGCATAACTCATCCATAGTAACAGAAAGCAGATCAGCAGTTCCTTGGGGCTGGGGGTGAGGAGGGATTGACAGCAAAAAAGCACAAGGGAATGCTCCAAGGGTGGTGAAAATGTGGAACATATGGCAATGGTTACACAGGTTTATTCATTCGTCAAACCTCACTGAACCGAAGGCATAATATTATACGTAAATTACACATCATACAGTTTATTAAAACACCATAAAAATGGTTTCTTAGCTGGGCGTGGTGGCAAATCCCTGTAATCCTAGCTACCCTGGAGCCAAAGGTGGGAGGATTACTTGAGCTGAGGAGTTTAAGTCCAGCCTGGGCAACATAGAAAGACACCATCTCTTAAAAGAAAAAAAAAAAAAGCTTTCTTCTCTCTACTATATTGTATATACATATATACAAAAAGGCCTTGGGACTCTCTCTGTATATGTGTGGTCCTATTTCATGTTTCTATCACTTCTCAGCCTTTTGACTAAGATCCAGTATAGTATTTCAGATTTTTTAGTTCTGTTCCACTAACCTGTTTATCGTTTCTTTCGTGAATACAATGCTATCTCAATAACTGTAGCTTTCAGTAAGTCTTGAAGTTAAGTTCTCCAAATTTTTCTTTTTGAATATTGTGTTGGTTATTCTAGTCCTTTATCTAAATTTTCAACTCAGTTTTTCAACTTCTATATACAGAATATATGAATATTTTTGTTTCACAAGTCAAATTCCCTGGGCAGGGAGGGGGGAGGGGGGAGGGGGGAGGGGGGCGGGTATATACATACATAATGAGTGAGATGTGCACCATCTGGGGGATGGTCATGCTGGAGACTCAGACTTGTGGGGGAGGGGGGAAGGGGCATTTATTGAAACCTTAAAATCTGTACCCCCATAATATGCTGAAATTAAAAAAAAAAAAAAAATTCCCTGGGCAGGTGGGTCTCTCCGAGAATATGGCTTCACCTTGCTTCCGGTAAGGAGGCAGCATGGCGGAACAGGAAGAGGAAGTGCTTTGGACAAGGACCCATATTCTGTTTCCAGCCACACTACTTCCTGATTTTGTGTCTTCGAGTATGTCTCTTGGCTTCTCTAAGACTCAACTTGACTAATGATAAAATGTAATGAGTGTGTGAGAGAGTCTAAATTTTTTTCTAAAGGGGCTGGGTCCTGTGGTCAGGGCTGCATCGGCTAATATTTCTTTCCCTTTGTCTCTGGCACTGGGCGGGGCGCAGCGCTCTACCGTCCTTCATTTCCGCCATTAAGCCACGTCGAGTCGCACTCACCTTCCCTTTCCTCTGATCGCTTTGTAGCACCTAGGACACGTTTTTATTCCAGAAATTATCACACATTATTAATATAATTGTTTCTTTACTTCTACTGCACTTTAGGTACAGCTTTTATTATTCTAATTTGCAATTTCATTTACTATTCACTGGATGGCCTCTCTCAGTTTGATAAACACACTTATTTTCTGCCCAACCAGACTGGAAGCATCTTGTGGGCAAGGTCTTATCCACTACTTTCTTTGTTTCCCTCATAACACTTATGCTTTTAAACACTTGCTGTGTGAATGATATTTAGTTAGAGTCATGGGGGTCGTAAAAAATGAAGCAACCATAGCTGTGAAGTTGAGGTACTAAGTATTGTAGAGAAACCATTTCAAGGGTCCCAAATAAGACTCGCTAAAATAGACTACAATTTGCAGTCACGGTGTTTTAGAACTGAAGGGAATTGTCGTGATTATCTCTTTCCTTCATCTCACATGGGCAGAAAATGGAGCCCAGAGAGAAAGTGACTTTCCCAACATCATGGGTCATCAAATATACAGGTAGGACTGGATTCTAGATCTCCCAATTTCCTAGCAGGCAGAAGCCCCTGCTGGTCCTAGTCAAAGCAACGGCCAGCCTGGTGTTGAGTCTCAGATTAGCCAGTGCACTCTAGAGAAGTCATGAAGTGACGGATGCCGGCCTCAAAGACCTCAGCAAACCCAGCATTGGCAGAAAATAGAAGCACTCTTGACCCACTATAGGCTTGTATTTCCAAAAACTTTAATACCTCTTCTGCCAAAAATTATAAAATTACCAGTTATCATGACAAAAAGCCAATAAAAATGTATAAAAAGAAATAAACAAATCACCTTTCTTCATTCCTTCTTATTTTCCTCAGTTACCTTTTCTACGATTTTTTCCCTCTCCATCCCCAGGGAATCATGGTGAACAGCTATCTTTTTCTATCTTCCACTCTTTTTCTAGGCTTTTACGATCACATATCTCACATATACACATACACACGGTGAGAGGATAACATTGTTTCTTTTCCTTCAAAATAGAATTATACTGAATTTAGAAATTTACACTTTGAAAAAAAACAAAGACAATTTTTAAAAATACCTTTTTGGAAAAAGAAGTCCTACATATCTAATTTTTTTTATTGCATACTACTATAACTTACTCTTGGAATACCCAATAGATAAATTCCTACATATTTAAAATTAATGAAAAAATTTCCGTATGGTTTTACAGACTCCCCATTCCTCGACCACAGTTAGAGCCATACAACATATCCTTCCCATAGGATAAAGCAGGTACCAAATATATCTTTGCATGCTAACATCCTTAGCTCATTATAGATAAGATTTAAAATGACATATTTAATTCCTAGAAAATTCATTTTTTGTCACAATTGCTAATAATATAAAGCAGGCTCTAAAAAGAGATTGCTTGAAGCAAAAGAATTCCAGCTGTAAAAGAAAGCACATTATTGAAAGCAATAAGGCTGCATAGTTAATAGTCCCATAGATGTCTAGAACTGATTATGCATGGAAAAAAATTCTAGTGTCTTAAAAACAATCCCCCACTATTACCACCAGACCTAGACTTCACTCTATCTCTACAGGCATTTTACTTGGAAAGTTCTACCCAAGCTGCAATGCTCAACTCAGTTGTCATATTCTCTGAGAAGCTTTCCTTTTTCTGACCCGCCCACCACTAAATTAATCACTTCCACCTTTGTGCTCTCCTGACACTCTACTGAGAATGATATTATCCCGGTTAATCCCACTGTGAATGTCAAGTTTCTCTTGTCTGCTGAACTGTCAGCAAAATGTGTGAATGTTCCATGTAGTCCCTGTTCCTTTGAGCACTCACACACACACACACAGATAGAGAAAGAGCAAGATATTGAACATATCTGGCAATTCTGCTATTTTCTAATCCCAATATCTTCCATTCTGCCTTTACCTTAATTTATTTGTATCTTGCTTCGCCTAAGTGTATTTGTTCTTTTCTAACTTGAGTGGAATTCTTTGTATATTTATTTTTCTTTCTGGCTTAATATAGAAAATATTTAAGGTTTTAAATTTGCTTCTAGATGCAGTTTTGGCAAAAAAAAATTATTATATGCCATCTGATTGTCATTAATGTCAACTAATTTTGTAATATCAGTTTTAATTTCTTCTTTGATCAAAGAGTTTTTAAGAAGATACTTTTACTTGTTTATTTTTTAGGTCAAATGGTTGGGCTTTGGGGATTACACATTTATTATTTATTTCTGGTTTTACTATATTTGGGTCAAAGAATGTGGTCTGTATGATTATACTTCTACATCTGGAACTCAACGTTTTATCTGTAGTTCTTTTCGGAACCAATTAGAAATATGTGGCAAACCAAAAAAGTTTTGACCCAGCATTTTCATACCTAAAATATATGCAATGAACATAACTGAAACAATGAATAAAAATAAATGTATATTTATTATGGTCCTATTTTATTTCAATAAAAATTGACAAATTGCTAAATGTCTCACAATAAGAGACTGACAAATAAAATACAATGGACGCATTCATATTAAGGAACACTCGCATAGTCATTAATAATGACAGTGTAGATGAACATCTCTGAAGAAGCGAAAGGGTTCACAATTTGTTTTAAAATACAAATTATATAACAATATAAGAATACAATAAAAACTTATACATTTTTTATGTGTCTAAGGAAAATATACAACTAAGATGTCATGGCATTTGGGGACAATATGGTTTTTTTTTTCTTTGTATATTGCCCTGAATTACTCGTGTAATAAAAAGAAGTGTTTGTTGAAGAAATGGAGGTTTCCAGAAGGCTTAAACTGCCAAGTTAAAGAGGTGTGATAATATCCTGTGATTAACAAAATGCTGCAGCAGATAATTTTATAAGCAAGGGACTGACATGATGGAAGCATTGCTTTAGGAAGATTAATATGGTAGACATGTGGGGTTTTTTGGTTTAAATAAACAAATGTGAACCTGGATTTAAAGGACAGTAATTAGGAAGCTATTCTGATAGCCTGAATGAAAGAAAATAAGAGAAATGGGGGGGGGGTAACAGAAAGGTTCAAGGTACATTTATTACAAGGGAAGACTTGATGGCATCGTAAGACATACAAATTGGGTTAATCAATGATTAACTTTTTCTCAAATCCTGTTTTATTATTTTTTTCCCCTCCTACCCCCTCCCATCTGCCCACCACCCGATAAAAGTTTTTTTTTCTTTCTTTTTTTGACCTTTGGGTTACATTGTATATCTTTGCCTTTCCCTATGAAGGGTTATAGGTACTCCCTCCCCCCCTACAATGCTCATCACAACCCTAAGATGTGTATCTCCCTCTCCCCCAAACCCTGGTGAGCTCAAATCCTGTTTTAAAAACCGAATGACATAAGGAATAGGGTACTATCAGAACTATCCAAAGTCAGTGTCCACGTTCATTGGGGTGTCCTCAAGCTGGGTTAGGAGAACTCTCTATCCATTCACTGAAGTCAAAACAAGCAAAAGGGAAGGTGGGTATTGTTGCCCCATGTGTTAATTAATGATCTTTTGTCTCTTAGCTTGGGCCTGGAGCTGAAAACTACATTTCCCTGAGGCTCTTGCAAGCTGAGGCTGTTAGATACCACCAATCAGAGGTACTCACAGAAAGGTAGGCGAAAAGGGAGATTCCCTTGCTGTTTTCCAGCTTCTTCAGGTCAGAGAGCTTCAGGTGCTCTTATCCCAGCCCTGGGATGCCCTTTCAGGATCCAAAGCACTAGGTGTGAGATTGCCCCACATCAAAGGTCCAAGTACCAAACGAGAGGCACCTCCTTCTGATAGGGTTGCCAGGGTCGTCTGTATATAGGGCATGTCCTGTATTTACTGATTGTGTCCTGTATCCCGTGTTGCCTTGTACTCAGCTTTTTCAATAAATTACAAAGTATTGCCAGTTAGAGCTATTTTCCTGCCATAGTAATCAAAGCTTAAGTCACTTAAATGCCACATAGCTGTAAATCATACCCCCACGAATAAACCTACGGGCAATCCTGTATAGTCTCTCCTGCAGGTTTGGCTAAGGGAAGGTCAAAAAGGGGGATTGAGAATTAAAGTACTGATTTTTCACATTCAAGAGAGGGAAAGATGGTTCTTTGGTCAAAGTCCCAAGTCATGAACAAGTAACCACCTTAATTAGAGATAACTTACGCCCTGAAAATCAACCAATTGATGTCAGCCTGGCCCCAACAACCACACTTCTGTAAGTTAGCAAATCACTGACAGCCAATCAGTGACGCCCCACGCATATTCAGTGTACCAGCTCATCATGCTATTGTCCAGTGTGTTTTCTCATTAATGAGTGTTCAGCGGGCAAAAGAGTAAGTTGGATGTGACCACTGTGTAAACCATTACAATGTAAATGAAACATAGCAAATGCAAGAAATTTTATAAGCAAACTCTCCAAAACTAGAAAGTGTTAAGGAAAGCCAAATCATTAGGGAAGTATAACTAAAGAAAGAGGTAGGTAATTTATGTGCTTATTATTTCAGATAAAATTGAATACATTTTTAGTATAAGAATATTTTATTTGATGTCTTTATTGCAATGTATATATGCATAGGAAATGAGAAATAATTCAAACTTAATTGATTTCCTGGTTGCTGTTTTCCAGTTTTAGTTTAGCTTTTTTTTTTCTTATTTGTTTTTTGTTGTTCTTGGCAATGGTGATGGTAGGGGTGTATATGCGCATACTAAATATGGCAACTCTACAAGTGAGGCTCTGAGCATCTGCCATGCATTATCTGCTCTAAGATATGAGCATCCGCTGTGAGGTGCTCGCTCAGAGATCTCAACACTAACTTCGTGAAACCCCTTCTCAGACATCAGAGTATTAGGCGTTCAAAGAGCCACCACTACCCAGTGGTGGCTCCTCTTTCTAGCTCTGAGGTTCTATAACCAAAGATCTTTTCCCTTTTGTTTCCAGAGCCCTAAGGTGGTAGCTGTTTCTGGCAGTCTGTCTTTGTCCCCTTGGGCTATAATAACAAAATGCCATAGACTGGTTCATTTATAAACAACAGAAATTTATTTCTCACAGTCCTGGAGGCTGGGAAGTCCAAGATCAAGGGGGCAGCAGATTCGGTGGCTGGTGAGGTCCTGCTTTCTAGTTCACAAATGGCGCCTCCTCGCTTTACCCTGACATGGCGGGAGGGGCGAGACAGCACTCTGGAGTCCCTTATATAAGGGCACTAATCCCATTAATGGCCTCATCATATGTCAAAGGTCCCACCTTTTAATATCATCACCTTGGGGGTTAGGATTTCAACATATGAATTTTGGCAGGACACATTAAGACCATAGCACAATCCTAATTTCTAAATTATCTCAGGATTCATCCCTTGCTCTTTCAACCTTCCCACATATGTCTCAAATTCCCTGTATTAAATCTCTTTTGAAATATCTAGCATGGTTTCTGTTCCCCCGAAGTACTGTGACACACTCCTCAACTATATGTTATTCCAGAAAAAGGGGGTGGGTGAGAGAGTCCTCTTCCTTGCTTATATTTTCCCCTGCTTGCTCCTTGCTCCTGGGTGCCTTGCTGCTGCCAGGGCAGAGTGCAGTATGGTGCTGTGTAACTGATAAGCAGATGAAGACAGCTAAACCTGCTAGGCTTATAGAGGTCATCAGGTCACCAATGGACAGACCAGAAGAGTTGGCCAAGAGCAGAAGCTCTCTCAGTAGCACTGGCTACTATGCGTGCTGAAGGAATTCCTGGTTCGGTATTCATGTTCTTTTGGGTGGTCCTATTACTGTGGTGGGTCACAGCATAGATTCAATAGGCTACTATAGGTACACATGATGCCCATTATGCTTGATGGTCTTTTTAGTTAGCTCTTTTTCCTCTAGATTTTGTTGCTTTATAACCTTTTCCATAGAGGGACCCCCATATGGATGTGTCTTTATTAATTCAGTCTTTTGGTGACCCAATGGCTTGACCAAATAGTTAGGCTATTAGTGATATATCTGAGTGTGATGGCCATGGCCATATGCCACTCAGATCTCCTGCTGCAGGTAGCATAGTATACTGAAAATGCCAGTTTGCTGCCCACCATGCTGTTGCATCAAAGCCATACTTCCCCTGGGCTGCTGTCAGCCAATGACTGAGCATGGCAGGGTATTGGTGCAGGCCAATCCTGTGGGTCTCTGGACTTCTCTAATGGGCAGCTTTGGCTTGAGGACTTTCCACCAGCCTGGCTTAGACATACTCAGAGCTGCAGTCCAGCCTGAGACACTTCCTGCCAAATCCTCTCTCCTTGGTCTTCTCTTTTCCAGGTGTCAGGCCTGCAGCATGGTCAGAAGGCTCTCCTTGCCTATTTCTGCTCTCTCCCTTTTGTCCCTCACAAGCCTTTCCTGTCTCTTCATCCCCACCCCCGTACATCTCTCAGGAATCTAATCCTATCTTGGCATTTGTTACTTGGAGGATTCTAACTGACAAACTGTGTAAAGCTTTATTTCCATCAATCTTGGAGCAGTATGTTCTACCGCCAAGAATAGCACCTGAAGTTTAATTATCCAGTATGTCAAGTGTTGTGGGCCTCAGCAATTTATGGCAGTGGAATTTGCCCATCTCAGAAGCTATTTCACTGGTGAAGCATGCTTCTTGTAAGATGCAAGTCTTGTCAAAGAGGCCCTGGTGAGCCAATAGCTTAGGTATAACAGTAGGTGGAGCTCTCCATGTCCAATGGGTGGGCAGCCACCTGTTCCTGAAGTTGGCTAAAGTATCGGGGACCAGGCTTGGGCTTGGGCCTTGGTTGGAGGTGCCATTTCCATATCACTACAGAACTTTCTGGGTATTTCAGTTCGGACAGGACCCAAAGCAAGGTGAGAATGTCAGGTGGCAGAGTCTTCGCTTTTCCTTTCAGTGATATTCTCTTTTTCCAGAAACAGAAGGAAGTCCTTGAGGGCTTAGCTAACAAGAAAGTGGAGTCTCATTTCCAAAGGCTCCAATCTGCTGTGACATTGATCGCTGATACCTGTAATTCCATGGGTGTGAAGGAGATAGGAAGCACTAGGAGAAGGTCTGCTTTACAGGTGACTGGGATGTTTTCAAAGCTTCCTGCCATAGGTGTCCCCTCCTCAAATGTAGTTGCTTAACTGGTCTATAAAGCCTGTAGTATAAAGAACGTTGGTTCCAAAACAGGCCAATCAGAGGTTGGGCCTCTATCCCTACAGCTAGCAATGACCATAGGATTAGAACTATGATACCAGATTACAGAATGTCTTTTGGGGCCATGGTGCAAGAAGCCTCCAAGAAGGCCACGTGGGTAGCAGAATTGTTTTTTCTTCCCTGGAAGCCCATCCATTTTTAGTCTACTTTTCCAGGACAGGGTGCAATGGAATGCACATAGTATTCTTGGTGGTGAGGTCATCAAGAGGGTGGAATATTTGGCCCAACCAGCTGTTTTAATTGTCTTAGTGCTTGTTCAACTCTTGGTCATGTACAGTGTACTACTGGGAAATTTGTTACAGCACTGCTTGCCTTGGTAGATAGAGGCAAATGATATCAGTCAGAGCCCTCCCAAAAAACAGACAACACAAGGATGGGCACGGTGGCTCAAGTCTATAATCCTAGCACTTTGGGAGGCCAAGGTGGAGCTCAGGAGTTCAAGACCAGCCTGAGCAAGAGTGAGGCCCCACCTCTACTAAAAATAGCAAAATTAGCCGGGCATGGTGGTACACATCTGTAGCCCCAGATACTTAGAAGGCTGAGGCAGGAGGATGGTTTGAGCTCAGAAGCCGTTGCAGTGAGCTACGATGATACCACTGTACTTTAGCCAGGGAGATGGGGCAAGACTTTGTCTCCAAAAACAAAAACAAAAAGCCAGACAAAACAGTCAAAGGTACATAACAAAACAGAATTCAATGAGAAGATTACTAACCAAGGTATAAGCTGGACAAAGGAACCAATAAGGGGTAGCGGGGTGCTCAGGGATTAGTACCAGAGGGGAGCTGTTACCAACCCTGAAAGAGCAGTGGGAAGGACCGGTGTTATCAGAGCCAGGTGGTCCAAAGGTAGGGAAGAGGGCACCAACAGGAGCTGCCTCCACAGAGGAACATGGCCTCAACCCAAACCCCAGCAGATGGAGATTAAATGCCAGAATTTCTCTTTCCTCTCCCCTTCCCCAACCTCCTACTGATGCTTTCCATTGGCTGAACCCAACTGGAAGCCAGATAACAAGGGAGCCCAGGTGAAGAAGTTCACAGAGCTCAGCCTCCTGGGGCGTAGAGAAGGGTAGGGAAGGTATAGAGTATTTAAAAAAAAAAAACAACAGCATTAGCCCATCCAAGCCTGCATACCAAGTGTCACTGATGGCACAATTATAGTTCAGCCACTCTTACATATCAGAGATAT
This sequence comes from Mirza zaza, assembly GCA_008750895.1. Classification (NCBI taxonomy): domain Eukaryota; kingdom Metazoa; phylum Chordata; class Mammalia; order Primates; family Cheirogaleidae; genus Mirza; species Mirza zaza. The sequence continues at coordinate 38,959 of VSMD01029225.1, forward strand.
CACAAGAATAGCAGTGACCACCTACCTGTTTAAGCTGTAATGAGACACAGTAAGACTCCAGACACTCCTGTCTTCCCCATCCCCCAGGGCTACTGAACTGGTGGGTGGTGGGGTTCAGCACCCTGGCCGGTATTCCATCTTGGGTAATAATACTACATTTTCTGTCTGCTTTGTAGGAGACATTTCAATGATGCAATCTTGGCAGGCTTCCAGATTACAGCCCCTCATTTAGAAGCCACCAATAGGGGACATTTTAAATGTATCCAACCAGCAGTTCCACTCTCCATGCACCCAGAAGGTTCATATCAATTATACAGGATACTAGGTAACAAAAAGCATGTCACAGTCAAAAAAAAAAAACAAACAAAAAAACCAGACATTTGTTTGGCAAATTCAGGGATATTTAAAGTCTCTCTTAAGGGAAGAGCAGGAAACCAAGTCCCAGGACTTCATACATATAGTTGCTGGAACTGTACCTATAAATCTCTGTCCCAGGGTTCTCATTAGCCATGGGTTTGTCTGTGGTTTTGCTCCACAGGAGCAGCTAAATCCACTCCAGATTTTGGCATGAGCCCATCAGCTTGGCAGCCTTTCTGAGCAGCAGTGGCAGCCCCTAATCTCCACTCATCCCTGCAATTTTATCCTTCTCCCTGCTTTCAGCCACAAAGCATAAGCATATTCCTGAATTTTCCTAGGCTCTGCAGAGGCGGGTCTCCTTTTCATCAATCACAGGCAGCATTTCAGCCTCAGGCCAGGCTGACGCACTTGTTTGGGGAGGTTAGTGTCCCGTAGTCCCACCATGGTCCTCCCACCCCCCTATTTCCTGGGCTCCCAAAGGCAAAGGCCACCTCAGCACAACCAGGAGAGCTGACACCAGGACTTGCATGACAAGGCCCCTAGGACAAAGTGTTTTGGACCCTGGAGAGGCCCAGACGGACAAGGATGGTTCCAAGAACATTTAGCACTGAGACAAAGTGCGGTATAGCCTTCATGCATGCAGCTGCCATTCAGGGGCCAAGGGCACGTATCCACCACCAACACATGGTCTAAATATAAACTGGGTTGGGGAAGTATGAGCAGAGAAGGAGGAGTGTGTACACAACCCCCTCTCCCCATCCCATCACCCATCCTAACTCCCAGCTCCCTTGTCCTGCTGAGAGGTATGCCCAGGTTGAGCAGAGTGAGACTAGACACATCTCAAGGAGAGTTCAATAGAGAAGGACCCTAAGCTATGCTGTTGAACATAAGGTGGGTGGCTCAGGGGACACATCTAGGCCACCATTTAGCAGGGGCCTCTAGAGCATCTGGCGACTGCCCATTTTGTCTCCAAGCTAACCTGGATCTGCTAAGCCAGCTAGTTGCTAAACCATGAAAACAGTGAAGAAAATGAAGCTACAGGGCCATTTGGATCTGTCCCCAACCACAGTTAGAGAGTGCATCTCGCCTCCTAAAGAGCAGGCACAGCACCCTGTTCCTCTCGAACTCTCAGAGTCCTGAGCCCAGACGCTTACACTTGATAAGATATCAATTAACATCTGAGGGATTGACCTAATGGGAACCTCAAAAACCAATGAAGCTACAATGTGATTACCAAGAGATAATTGTTGTCTGTTAAAAACCACTTGTCATAGACAAGGTGACACTGGGGTTCTAAAGGGAACGTGTACATATATTTATTTTTCAAACACTGTCCATCTCTACTTCCGAGAAAAGGAAAAAGACTTTTAAAAAAAATTCCACATAGGAACTCTTCTTTTAGAACTTTGTGCTTTCTGGTCTACCGTAGGAATTATGATGGCAAGCAAATAATATTTTAGTGAAATTCTTCCATGATCTTCAGGGACCAGCTTCCAAAACAATTAGCAGACTTGGATGGACTGTTTCTCCCACCCAGGCCCACAGTTCTGGAGCCCTCACCCTCAGGGTGAGGCTAAGGCCCAGGGGATCCAAATAACCATGTCCTGGGCTGTCTTGTCCTACTTCTTCTCTTTCCAGCTGTTATTGGGGGTTATGTGGGAGGCAATAGGAAGTCACAGCCCAGGAAAGGTCTCTCCTGGGTTCTGTTGCCTACATTGTTCCCTCAACCTCCTCCACCTGCCCTGTTGGGGAGAAAACTGGAGGCTGATTTGAGGCCACCTCCCCAGAGTGGCAGGGCTAATGCAGTAGGGGCTAGAAACCAGATGGCACTTTCCAAAGCAGGAAGTGGCAGAGGTCAGCAGCCTGGAAAAGAGGATGTGAGGGAGCATGGTAGAAGCTCTAAGCCCAGCCACATAGGAGAAGCAAATCTTCCACTTGAGTGCCCCTTCTGGCATTCTGGGGGAAAGTTTTTACCATTTAAATGTTAAACCATTAAACATGTATTTAGAGGTGCACATTTTTTTTGCATCAGCCTCCAACATGGCTTACATGGGACTATGGGATCCTGTTTTTATTTAAGATTTTGGTATTTTGTTTATCATAAATCTTTTTTGCATAGATTTATTTTTAAGGAGAGTACATTAAAATGTTATTGCTTTTGGTTGCTGAGTTTTTTTGGCATCCTTTTCAATTTTGTGCCCCAAGTGAGTGACTCTCTCACCTCACCTTAGTCCTGGCCTGACAGTAGGGTAACTTCATACTTTTGGTCTTCTGCATCAGGTGATAGCTGGACCAAGCCCAAGTACAAGAGGATAGCAGAAGGAAATGCAGTGTACCTGAAACTCCCATCAGCTATTGGATTTAAAACAAGTGGCCCATTTAAGGGAAAAATAGAGAGAAACATAAATTAGGATCAAATATCTTTATAAGCACTTATATATAAATAGGCATGGTTCCCTTGTAAACAGAAATGATTGTTCTGTCTTCATTCATCTGTTCAACCTGATTTTAAACTTTCTACTTGTTGATTACTATTCTAGGCCCTGAAGTTAGAAGGATGAGTATGACTAAGAGTTTACAGTTTGATAAGAGAGAGAACAACTTCTCAGAATCTAATTCAATACATGCTCTAAGTATGTACATAAACAATTTGGAAGTACAGAGATGTAGGCAGAGGGTGTTTTGTTTTGTTTTGTTTTGTTTTGCTGAGTGGGTGGTAGGAGTTAGAAATATTAAACAAAACCATAAATAGAAAGCATTAATGGTACGGTGAATTAGGGAAATGGACTTTTGGCAGGAGGAGGGAGGAAGAACATCAATTCTATTCTTCCTAATAGTAGAAACTTTCTTCCAAATAGAAGAAACTTTCTCCAGGATGTGGAAGTTTGGAAAACTTAGCGATTTATGCATGTAGAAGCTTGGGAAATTAACATTTATCATGTAGCCAGACACTTTATACAAACAAAGAGTTATTACCATCCTTAATCTACCATAGGAGGGGCGGTTTTTAGAGATGAGGAATAGGCTCATGGAATTCAGGCATAGTTAACTAATCCAACATCTCAGTACTAGTAAAATAAGTAACAGGTGTGTGAAGTCCAGGTCTGTGTGGACACCCCAAATCCCCTCATACCACACTGCCTCAGGAAAAGCAATGGAAAAGAAGAAATCGGGCAAGAGATATATTTCTTAGCTCACAACCCACTATATTAAATACCTAATTCTCCCACTCTCATTCTCCTACCACCTTGGCACTGCTGAAGAGTGGCCATCTTCAAGCCCCCATCAGTTACACCCTCTAGGGGTCTCAGTTCATCTTTTTACACTCAGGGTGCCTCATTATCCGAAATCTATACCTTGGCCAAAATAAATTTTAAAACTTGAAAAAAATCGACTTACTATACACCTTCCATCGCTCTAATAGGCTGAAAAATAGCCATGATAACCAAATTAGGTGAGAGCTGCTGACACTCAGACTCAGTCCCTGTGCACATTTCATTTGAGGGGTAGGGGCATAAAGTTGTGCCTTCGACGACCATTTTCCCAGCGTGGGAGAAGGGCCCCCCGCTGTGCCCCTCACTGCCCCCTGCCCCTGCCCGTGCCGAGCCGAGAGGCTCGGAGCAGCCAGCTGCGCGCGAGAGACACGCGAGCCGCGCCGAGGGAGCCTGAGGTGGGGAAACGAAGGGTTCCCGGGCTGGAAAACGAAGAGGAGCGGTGGGTTTGGGGGCCAACGGCGTACCGGCGTTCGTGTTAGATGTGGGGCAAGGCTTCGAGGATAACGGGTGTAAAGTTTCGCAGGGAGCTGGGGACACTGAGAAAGAGAGTTGGGAACAAAGACTGACGGGGTCCAGGCCACGGAGGCATAGGAAGCAGAGAGCGAAGAGAGAGCGGGGGAGGACTAACCCGAGCGCCAGAGCTCTGCTCCCGGCCGGCGGGCGGGGGGCGGAGCCTTCGCCCTGGGGGCGGGGCCGGCCCGGCGGTTACATAACAAACCTGTGCGAGCGGCTGGGGAGCGGCCCGGGCGGCGGCGGGGGCGGGGTCTGGGCGGGGCCGGGGCGGGGCCGGACCTGCACCCGGGCCAGGCAAGATGGCGGCCATGGAGACCGAGTCGACTCTGCTGACCCTAGGGTCTCTGCCCACCGATCCACTGCTCCTCATCTTATCCTTCCTGGACTACCGGGACCTAATCAAGTAATGGGACGACGCGTACGGCAGGGATGGGGACATGGGGAATGGAGGCGGTGAGGAAGGAGGGGAGGAGGCCGGTGCCGCCAGCAGGACGCGGGCTCCCACGGCACCAGAAGGTGACGCCAGGGCCGCCGTTATCCTGCAGAGCCAGCCGGGGCCCGGGGCGAGACGCGGGCAGAAAGGGCCCCGCCCTGAGGTCTTCCTCCCGTCCCGGGCCCCGGCCCGTGGAGCGACGAGAGCCCTGTCTCTCAGGCCACGGCGAGGCCCAGCCGCAGGGGACAGAGGTAGCGGCCCCCCAGTGGCGCCCACCCGCGCCCCGCGGACCCCCGACGGTCCCCGCCGGTCCCCGCCCGGCCTGGCCGCTGTGGAAAAGCCCCTGTCCCGGGCGCGCGCTATTCTCTGTTGGGCCCCGGGCCTGCGGAGTCTGGCGCCGCCGTGGGCAGGCTGGGCGAGTGAGAGAAAGGGGCAGGCAACCCCCCAACCCCTCGGTGCGATTTCCCGGGCACCGTCATCGCTGACAGGGGTCCCTTTCGGACTTCAGTGCCTGAGAATTGTTTTGCCCTCAGCCGCCTTCCTTACGGTTTGTGTTGCACTTTGTGTTTTGGTACTGACTTCCGGTGATGAGATACAGGTGACTGTCATCCCTCCTGTGCACCTTAGATTTCCCACATTTCTAGCATCTGTTCCAAAAATAAACACCGGGTGTTGATAAGGGTACTTAAATGCCCAATTCGTTCAGAGCTTGGGACTGTCGGATGGAGGAAGAAATGGCGCTGCCAGCCCGCCCCTTGAGGTGTCAGGATTGTTTACACCCTTGACAGCTGGTGGCATGGCTCTGAGTTTCTTATGCTGCCATGTATATTTACAGAGGAGGCAAAATCGTCTTTTTAGGATGGGTAGGCGAGATTTTTTTATTATTAACCATTGGATTCTAGCCTTTTGATGATTGTGTCCCGTGTTATTAGCGGTTCTTATTTCTTGGAGTTGTCAGATAGCTGTTGGTCTAGCTAGGTGGAGATAGAGGAATACCTCGAGTTTCTGGCTGCTATCTGTCCTAGTACCTGCTAACACTTATTCTTCTAGAAAATACACTTTTTCCCCCCTAGTCGGACTTGTACTAAAGCAGAAAAATGAAGTTTTTCTTTGGGACAGGTTGTTCCAGCTCTGTTTCATCTGAAATACTCTGTGACTATAACCTCTGACAATCTAGCCCCGCCCCCAACTTTTGATTGCTGCCAGAGTGATCTTTCCAAGACACATCTGGTTGTCATTCTCCTTAAAAATCTCTGATATCCCTTGTTGTTTACAGACTATAACCTAAACTTCAGGGGCATTGAAGGCCCTTATCATTTGGTTTATTATCTGAGGCCTTTCAGGCTTTATTTCCCCTCCACTATTGCATTGCACAATCATGCCAGCACACCATGCACTTGCACTTTTTTGTTCTGTGGCTTAAGCTCTTGACCCTGCCTGCAATGCCTTGCTCACCACTTCTCAACCTGGTAAGGTAGAATTCTTTGAAGACCCTCTTTCTACCTTCTTCCTTCCTCTGCAGAATTGATTTCCATGCCAGATAGTGCACTTCTCAAATGTAAGTAAGGACTGCCTTGTTTATCTTCATACTCATCATTTATTCAACAGATATGTTTTTGAGTGGCTGCTATGCCAGCCTGTTAAACGTTGGGGGCACAATAGTGAACAAGGCAGATCAGGTCCCTCTCAGGGAGCTTACAGTCTAGTAGGCAAGATGGAAATACAAGTAAGTGCATAATTATGAGAGGTACAAAGTGCTGTGAAGGAAATAAATGGAGTGCTCTGTTAAGGAATGAGAAGGGGTAGATGATCAATTAAAATTGGAAGGAGCTGCCATATATGAAACATGGCATTTGTAGTCCTGGCAGAGGGAACAGTGTGTTCAGAGGCTAACAGGACTGTTGAGCAGGACTGTTTAACAGCAAAGCCTGTTGGAGGAGCTAGAAGGCTGGTGTTGCTGGAGGTAGGGAGTGACCCACAGACAGAGTGATGAGATGAGGTTGGTGAGTTCATGTAGGACTTTGTGACCCAAGGTGAGGAGATCAGATTTTATTTAAAATGCTTTAGGTAGTAATCAAATTTTTAAACAGAAGTGACATGATCCCTCCATAAAGGTCTGTGGAAATGAGCTGAATACCATCAAATTTTATCCACAGAAAAGTGTCCAGTGTCCTGCATCTTGTTTCCTGCACCGTACACCTCAACTTTGCCAGGTGTCCAGCCCAGTGCCAAGCTTTGGTACATATCTGCTGAACTGGATGGGATTGGATTGGATTAGTCCATTGGGATCATCATGTAGTATCAGCTGCATAGTTTGAATCTGAGATTGTATGATGCCTTCTCCTTTTCAGGGTGATTTATTGTACATGATTCTCAACCTTTACTATATATCAGAATTACCTGTGGCACTTTTTAAACATATGATGGCTGAGGTGGAGATTTCACTCTAAACCAACTGATCAAAACCTTTAGAACATTAGTTTTCAACCTTGATGTGAATCGAAATCACCTTTGGTGCCTATTCCAGATTCTTTTACGTTGTTCAGCTGCTAGGGCAGTGGAGGGATAGGAATTGAGAAGAGGGAATGGAACCTCAATTCACAAAAAGGGAAGGATTCCTATGTTTACAAAAGTTAGTTTGGTCATCTCCTGAGCTTGGTGGAAAAGGATGAGGATGATGATTCTGTAAAATCTGAAAATTAAATAAAGGCTATTCTGTTTACCATAGATTGGTTATTAACATGCCCTACTCGTGGCCTTGTCAAACCCCAGGTGATTTAAGATTCCATTAATTGATTAGCTATTGCCCAAATGAGATCTTTGAATGCCTACTTTCTATAACTTGTGTTTTCTCTTCAGAAAGGAGAGAAATTCATTTTCCTAATCTTAGGTTCATTCTTTTTACAAATTAATTTTGTAGTGTAGCATTTACAGGATTGAAGCACTATTATGTTAGAAATCTATGTATAGTAAGAAAATCAATTGCTTTTAAACTTCCATGTTTTGGGGCAGCTGATAACTTGTATAGCCACGAATGTTGAATCAGAACTGTTATTTGGACACCCCTTGATGGATGGACTCTCCAGAAGTTGCTTTAATGAAAAAGAGTTTTTGGCTGCAGTACTTTTTTCTTAAAGTAGAAAATACTTTTTTCTTTAAGAAAAAAGTAGAAAAAACAAGCAAAAGTTGTGTGCATTTAGTAGTATATATCTTACAGATCCTGGGAAAAAAAACCCAAACCACTTGTTTGGGTTTATAACTATATAACATTTCTTCCTATATGTAGAAATGATTACTGTCCCAATAATAAATATGGGAAAGCTCATTGATTTGAGATTAATTCTAACGGTATATATGGTTTATAGACTTTCATGTGAAAATTACAATTGTAGAGGTGTCAGGGTTTATTTGTAAACTCAAATAATTTCTCTACTCACAAGGTAATTATACTACTTAACATGTTAAACAGGTTTTGGAAAATTGTTTTGTAAAATACTGTAATTATAAGGATAACAAATGAAAAATAAAAGCAAAGACAGAAAATAAAACTTAATGAATATTTTAATCATTATTTTTCAATTTTTCTATTTTCTTTTATACTAATCGTGAATCTGGTTACTGCCAGTTGTTGCTATGTCAGTCGAAGACTTAGTCAGCTATCAAGTCATGATCCTCTGTGGAGAAGACATTGCAAAAAATACTGGCTGATATCTGAGTGAGTATGTGGGAAATATGTATTCTTGAAATTTAGCTTTTGGCTTCCATAACACTAGTCTGTCCTGATTTCCTTTCTAACCCTTGTCTCTTTTTCTTGATGGCTCTTCTTATGCCTGCCTGTAGATGTTGGTGTTGTCCAAAGTTCTGTCTTTGACCCACTGCTCTTCTTCCCATCTGAACTCTCCTGCATGCATTGGTCAGTTGATAGTGACTACCTGTGTGCTTCTAATTCCCAAACCTCAGTCTCCCTCCCTGACATTGCCACTGAGCTCTAGACTTGTTTGTACAACTGTCTGCTGGACCTTTCCATTGGCTGTCCTGCACTGATTAACTTCAGTAATTATTCAGTAAATGTTAACAAATTTGACAGAATCAAAGAATAGATGACAGAAGGTGGGAGTTGGGAAAGGTGAAAGAAAAGGTAGGAATACTAATATCTTTTTATTAGATTGAGGAGAGTCAGGTTTAATGACTCAAGAAGTAGAGATTTAGCACATTAACTGCCATATGAGTTATATTTAAGTCATACTAGTTTTGAGCCCAGGGCCTCGGGAAGCAAAACCTGAGCAAAACCCTGCAGTTGGTTCATGAAAATCTTACTTGTTGATGTTCTTATTGTTACAATTAATATTGATAAATTAATTCTTAAAACATGAATTAAATGAATAGATGTCAATAAATTTCATTTTTTATTAAATGTTTCATCAAATTAGAAAGGATCATTTGTTTTCGAAGTTTTTATTCTATTTTCATAATAAAACACCATGGCCCCATGGAAAAAAATTTTTTTTTCTAGTGTGACAGTCAGTGTGTTAAGTATATTATTTAAAGATGCAACCATTAGGTAGAACTAAAAATTAATAACAGAGCTATCAAACATTAGGAGGAGGAAGAACAGGGAATGGGGAACTTTAAGTATTGCTATATCTTCATATTTCACTTTAGGGTATCAGTAGAAAATTGATAAAATTGTAAAATTGATAAATCAAGAAATAAAGGCATAAACATTTGGATTTATAGAGATAACTTCCAAAAATAACTAAAGTTTCCTTTGAGGGATTAAGCTTAGAACAAGAAACTAGTTTTTCATGTAAGTTCTTTGGTACTTTTTAGTTTTGATAACATATGTGTATATTATTTACATTAATAAAAAGATGCTACTGTTTTCCACACATACACATCCCAAATTGTTTTTTTCCCCATTCCTAAATTTATCCTGCATTCCTAGTCTTGATGGCAGTACCATCTACCCAGACGTTCCAGCCAGAATTAGGAATTATCCTAGATCTGTCTCTCTCCCTCTCCTCTACCCCTTCCTTCCTCCCTCCCTGCTACATTCATTTCATTACCAAGCCTTTCTGATTTTAGTTTCTGTGTATTTTGAGAGTCTTCCTATTCATTTCATCTAGCTACCACAGTTTTAATTCATTTAATCTCTTACCAGGAATACTGCAAAACCCTCCTAACTCATCTTTACACCCTTTAAATCCACCCCTCCCAAACCACAACCACAATTCTGCTCTTTAACTCTCCTTTTAAAACCCTTCTGTGGCTTTCCATTCCCTACAGGATGAAGTCCAAGCTCATTAGTATGTTACCTTAAGGCCCTCTGTGGCTGCCTTGCCCTCTGTCCCTTCTGACTCTTAAATTTACACTTCATTCTTTCTCCCTGATTAGACTATACATTTTCCGAAGTCAAAAAAAATGTGCCTAAGCCAAGTGCAGTGGCGTGGTCCTGTAGGTCCAGCTATTGGGGAGGCTAAGGCAGGAGGAACACTGAGACAAGGCTGGGCAACATAGTGAGACTCCATCTCAAAAAAAAAAGTACCATATTTTTGAATGTCCTCAGTGGCTAGCTAAGTGGACACTCAGTATATGTTTGGGGAATTATAACAAATAGAAATGTTGAATCATGTAATTACTTTGATGCTTTATGTTTCTCTGGCTAATTCAATGTAGATGTGTTAGATTAATCTTTTTTTTTTTTTTTGAGACAGAGTCTCACTTTATTGCCCAGGCTAGAGTGAGTGCCGTGGCGTCAGCCTAGCTCACAGCAACCTCAAACTCCTGGTCTGGGCTCAAGCAATCCTGCTGCCTCAGCCTCCCAAGTAGCTGGGACTACAGGCATGTGCCACCATGCCTGGCGAATTTTTTCTATATATATTAGTTGGCCAATTAATTTCTTTCTATTTATAGTAGAGATGGGGTCTCACTCTTGCTCAGGCTGGTCTCGAACTCCTGAGCTCAAACGATCCACCCACCTCGGCCTCCCAGAGAGCTAGGATTACAGGCTTGAGCCACCGCGCCCGGCCA
>VSMD01029226.1:0-18574 GCA_008750895.1 Mirza zaza
AAACTGATATATAATTTCTCAATAGCAATAATGGTAACCAGAAGACAATGGAATGTTATCTCTCCAGTGTGCTAAATGAAGATCACTGCCACTTAGAATTTTATACCCAACAAATATATCCTTCAAGAAAGAAAATGAAATAAAAACATTTCAGACTAACAAAAACTGAGCAAGATTGCTCCCATCACACCAAGATAAAATGAAATTCTAAAGGATACATTTTTCATAGTAGGAGAATGATTGCAAATAAGAAGTCTGAGCTATAAGAAGGAAAAAAGAGCAAAGAAAGTAGGAAGTATGTGTGTAAAGCTAAATGAACACTGACAGTATAAAACAATAAAGATAATTTCTTAGTGCTTTTAAAATATATAGAAATAAAATATATGATAACAATAGTGTATAGGATAGAAAAACAGTAAATAGAATTAAAGCATCCTAAATTTTTTTATTGCCCTTGAGAGTAACACTGGATTTTGTTTTTTGTTTTTTGTTTTGTTTTTTTTGTAGAGATGGGATCTTGCTATATTGTCCAGGCTATATTCAAACTCTTGGACTCAAGTGATCCTCCGGCCTCCGCCTTCTGAGTAGCTGGGATTATAGGCATGCGCTACCATGCCCAGCTTAGACTATAAAATATTAAGGATGCAAGCTGTCATATCTAAAGTAATGTATAACTTCCAAACAAGTAGAGGGGAGAAATGGAATGTTAAAAATCCAATAACTGCAAAGAAAAGGAAGTAAATTGCTCTAAAAGTCAGGATCGTGGTTAGTTCCGGAGATGAGGGATGTGATACGGAAAGAATACACACAGAGTGCTTCTGAGGTGCTAATAATGATCTATTTTTTTAATACGGTTGCAGTTGCATGGTATATGCTTTATAATTATTTTTGATATTGTACATTTAGGTTTTAATGTATTTTTTTCTATGTGTGTTATATTTCATAATACAAATGAAAAGAAAAGAAAATGAAAAATAATTCTTGCCTATACCTTAAACCTCCAAACAAAATATTCACTCCAGGCCGGGCATGGAGGCTCACACTTGTAATCCTAGCACTTGGGGAGGCTGAGGCTGGAGGATCACTTGAGGCCAGGAGTTTGAGGTTGCAGTGAGCACACTAGCCTGGGAGACAGAGCAAGACCCTGTCTCAAAAAAACATATACGTGTGTGTGTATACGTATATCTATACACACACACACACACATACATATCTCCACTCCATCTCCTTGTCTTGGTGGAGCTCTGGCTCTCACCCACATCCCTCCTCCCCTCTCAGTGCCTCACTGCTGCCTCAAGAGCATAACTCTTCTATTCTCCACGAAAGTCCAGGTCATCTATAATAGCTATCCTTCTTGATTTCTAAACCTCCCATCCCTGCCCATTTATTGAAGACATTAGCACCTGACTCCCAGCTTTCTCTTTGACTCTGACCCATCTCACACCGTCATCACTTCAACACCTCCGTGGCCAAATCAGCTGACAATCTGGACTCTTTTCTTTTTTTTGCATTTTTGCCATCTCTCCCTCCCCTAGCTTCAACACTCTTTATCCGGATCCAACAACCCCAGAAATCCCTTTTAAAATATTTTTTCTTATTTTAAAGCACAAAGCAATACAGACTCATCATAGGAGAAACAGTGTAGATACTAATAACCTTTTAAAAAATGAAAGGGACAAAAATAAAATTAAAATTGCCCATGATCCCACCCACCCTACAGAAATACAGAACATGATTGTGCATGTACGACCCCAGGAGTTTGAGTGTCTGGGAGAAAGGTCAGGCAAGACTTTCACAGGATGGGCGTGTCCTCTCAACTAAACAGGTGCTTGTTGGCACCATGGGAGAAGGTCTCTCGTAGATGAGGTAACAGACAACAGGGCATGTTACTAGGGAAGGCCTTGCAGGGCAGGGGAAAGAACCCTGGGGAGCTCACAAGGCCTGAGTTCTCTTCTGTACTCTGACATAAATCAGCACTTTGATCTTAGCAAGTTGTCTCCTTTCTCTGGGTTGTATTCCCTCCTCTGTTCAACAAGAGGGTTGGACTAACATTTTTATCATCCAGAAGACCCGCTGTATAAATTCATGGCCCTGGTGGTGGTGTTGTGCATTTTTAATTAGCACTATTATGATGAACAGCATTTCACCATTTCTATTTTCTGTGCTCCCTTGACACCTCCATTTCCATTTCCAAAGGATATGGAAACAGCTTGCTTCACTTCAGATGTCAGTGCTTATTAACACCAGGGCAGAAAGGATGCACATCTGAACTGGCAGAGATTAAATAATTGAGGCAGATATAAAAGCTTTTTATGTCACTCTTCTTACATATAATTTATTGACAATCCAATCCTGTTTAATGCTTTCCACTCCCATTTTGGGGTTCGTCAGAAACATGCTGGGACAGTGTTCACAAACGATTTTCTACTGATTCCCTGGCTAGCAAATGAAATATTTTTGGCGGCCAGCAGGTCAGCATTGGCCATATCAGGAGAATTCAGACTCTGTGACTCTCTGTATTTGGTGTGGAGAGAGCCTGTGCTTTTCTGGGTACTTGTTTCAGACAGCACCCAGGCTCCATGCCTGAGTGGGGTGTGATTATCATCTCGCCCTTACTGAACCCCTCCTGCTCACTCATTTTTTTTCTTACAAGTTGCATGAATGGTTGGCAAAACTCAGGACTGCAAGGGAACTCTGTAACAGGCGTGGGAGAGTGACACATTCCTTGGTCTCTGGGCACATGCATTCAAAACCAGACATCACTATATGGTGAATAAGTGGACAACCTCCAGACAGAATACTAAAATCCCAAGCAACTATGAAAGCAGCCTTTACATAGTACATCCAGTCCAGAATTAAGTACATCTGTGCATAAAGACGATTACAGGGCTTGAGGAATACGAGATGTGAGGCTTATGGAATGTGTGGATCTGAGGCCAGAGAATACCTGGCCCACATTAGCACACCTAGTCAGAAATACTTAATATAGAAATCCATTTGAAAATGGTCAAGTCATTCTTCTTGTATTTGACATCAGATTTCTTCACATTTGATAAAAGAGCATAAGCACAGTGGTTAAGAGCCCAGGCTCTGGAAGCAAGCATATCTGGGTTCAAATGTTACCTCCATGAACTACACTTTTCTCAAGCCAAATGGGGGCACCCCTTCTTAAAATAAATATGAGAATTAAATGATAAAATACACATAAAATACTGAATATGGTGCCTAGCACATCCAGACATCCAGGGAAATTAATAATTATAAGCTATTGCTATTATTGTATATTAGGGTATAGGTGAGCACCTTTTCAGCTAGGGATAAACAGTTAGAGATTAAGTCAACTCCCTTGAATTTCCACCAATACCAGCAAACATATTTATAAGGTTAGTTTCAACACTTGCAATCATAATATGTTTATATTAAAGGCAAGTTTCATAATTTTTCTAAAATTCCATCTATCTTTTTATTTTATTTTATTTTTGTCCTGTGAAGTTAAGGACTTTTTTTTTTTTTTGTAATTCTATGCAAAGTAAGGTGGCCCTTGAACAACTTAGAGAGTAGGGGCACTAACCTCCCTCACAGTCAAAAATCCACACAAAACTTTTGACTCCCCCAAAATTAACTACTAACAGCCTACTGTTGACCAGAAGCCTTACGGATAAATTAACACATATTTGGTATGTTATGCTGTTATACAATAAAGTAAGCTAGAGAGAAGAAAATGTTATTAAGAAAATCATATGTAAGATAAAATACATTTATAGTACTATACTGTATTTATCGATATCATAAGTTTACATGATCTGTTTATAAGGTGAATGATCTGTCCGAAGTGGTGGGCAACCGCAGCTGCAGAGCTTAATCTATGGAACATAGCAAGCAATTCAACTTTTTCTTGTAATGTCATGACTTTTCCCTGCTTCTTGGGAGCATTTCCAGCATCACTAGTGGCACTTCGTACGGGTCCCATGGTGTTACTCAAGGTTTACGGTATTGCACTAAACATGGTGAAAAATACACAAGAACCGCAAGAGATCCCTTTTTACTGTGATACCCAATTGACTGGATAAGCAACTGCTCATGCCAGATGATTAGCATCACACAGCCTTTATACTCACAACACTTGAGCTCATAGCCATAGCAACAGGGGGCGGCTACAAAATTATTACAATAGTACTGTATGTATGTACTACAGTTAATTTTATGCAATCATGATTGAATACTGCGTATTTATGTATGTTTATGTTTCTCTCAGCTGTGCATGGTGCCATGTATGAACTGTGTTAATAAATTTTAACTTTTTATAATAGATTTGTGTGTTTTACGATAGTAAACGATCAAATGGACTAGTATCTACACATATTTTATGCATTTATGACATATCTGTCTATTAATTTTTTCAATATTTCTAGGCTATGTAGTTTTTCTGCAAGGTTTTTCAAATTGTCACAAATCTCCAAAAAATTTTCAAGTATATTTATTGAAAAAATATGCATGTAAGTGAACCCACGAAGCTCAAAATTGTGTTGTTCAAGGGCCAATTGTATTAGAAAGTCCTTGTAGAAATGTATGTGGTCTTACTGATTTCTTTAGTTTGGCATTTTTGAAGTAGCTATTATATAATAATATATTTCTTTAAAATATTAACTTGTGTCAAAATTATTATTTTTTAAGTATAAACTTCTATACAAACATTAGTGGCTGTTTTCAATAAAGTCATTTTGTTCTTTCAAATATTCTATGGATGCAAAGATTTAAGATCATAGGCAGTAAAATTCATAGTCCAAAGGGCTACCAATCTTCAGGTAGCCTGAAGGACATGGCATATTGTCGGTGCTTACTAATAATGTATCTTACCATCGATGTTGACCTTTTTCTTTGCTCCTGAAGTTTTATATGCCTTGTACAGAAAACGCACCAACTCATGGAGATAGTTGTGCAAAGTACTTGAATGTGGAAGTCACAGATGCTCACTGTGCTGTCACTGAGGCCCTTGCACAGTAAGTAAGTTGGAGGTAGACCAATTCCAGGATTGGTTCATTAAATGACAGATCATCAAGGACTTTGTTTCTGCTTTCCATTCTGCCATCCTCTCTCTGTTTGCCTTTCTGACAATTCCCCATCCAAACACAAGAGTGTCCAAAGGGAGAACAGGTGACTGGCTTAGGTTTTAAATTTCCCTACATGAAAGAAGAAGAGAAAGTTCTCTCTACCACATGCTTGGCCCTTCAGAGTACCCCCATCTTCCCAATAGAGTCATATCACAATTTTCGTTAGAGAGATAGTCAATGTCTACATTCTGATGATGATTTAGATGTTAGTCAGAACTGAGTCAGAAGTTAAACTATGATTTATATTTCCTTTCCTGTACATCTTTGTGTTTTTCCTGGAGTTAACAATTACTTATTTGTTTATTTTTCAACATATTACTGATTCAATCTCAAAGTCCTGGTTAATCTTCTAAATTCCTCTCAAAATATTTGGAAGCATCAGGTATTTATCAAATCATAGTCCTGATGAATTTTCTCTTGGAGACTTCTGACTGGTTCTGATCTGAGATGGCTGCCATTTTGGTATCTTTCTCTAAGATCACCCGAGATGTTCTCTTTTCCTGCCTCTTCTGTTAGCTCTTCTCTTTCTTGGTTCACTCCCTAGTTTTTGTGGCACTTTCTCCAATGACCTTCCTAAGAAAGAATGAATCAGAGGAAAATTTATGAGATCTTAAAAATGCCTTTATTTTATCCTCATTTGATTGATAATTTGGTGGATATATAATTGAAGGTTGACAATCACTTTGCTTCTGATATTTTTGAAGACATTTCTCCATTTTCTTTTAGTTTCCAGTTTTGCTGTTGAATAATTCAGAGCCGTTCTGACTAATGATCCTTTTTTCACATACGTTGTTTCCTTTTCTTCCTAGACATTCATAGGATCTTATCTATGTCTGCTGTGTTATAAAATTATGTGAGAATATGCCTCTGTGAGTCTACTTTTATCTATGTTGATGGCTACTCAGTGGACTCTTTCAATTTCCTTTAGTTCTGGGAAATTGTATCGGTTTCAGTAATGATTTTTTTGCCTTTTTTTTTTTTTTTAGTTCCACATTATAAATCTTTTTAAAATTGTCAATATAATGAGCAAAAAAGATAAATTTTAAAAGTTTCCATTTTCAGCTCTTTGGTTATTAGTGATAGTATATTTCCATGTCTTTACTATTTTTATTTCCTGTTAGTTACCTGCTTGTACCCTTTGTCCATTGTATTCCCTTCTTTTCTAGCACGACTACACTTAAACAAACATTGATAAAAAACCTAGCTTATTTTTGAGTAAAGAATTTTTCAGCTATTATAAAAGTAAAACAAGTAGAAACAGAGGTAGAAAAGAAGTAGTACAGTCCCACTATCAGAGGTAGCCAGCCACAGCAGATATTTTGGTATTTTCCTCCATACTCTTTTTTTCTATGCATATGGTTTTAGATGGTGATATCTGACCAAGTTGTGATCATCCTCTTGGTACAATTATGTGTCCCATAATTCTATCTTTATTTTTAAACCTCTAAACAAGGCACCTTTGAATGTGTAACTCTATTTTTTTAATAGATTTTTTTATCAGGGAGTTCTCTCATATGAAATCCTAATTTTCACTATGCCCACCTAGCACTTGTTCTGAAATCAAAGCAGGGAGAGGGGTGCACCGCTGCAGACATGTGTCATTGGAACATTTAACAATAGTTTTGTGAGGAAAAGGAGTGGGTTTAAGATAAGAGTCCTCAATCTCTACAATCCCATGCTCAGGAATTCACCACTCCAGCTGACAGCTTGCTGACTTCTCTTTTTCCCTAGAAACTGTACCTATGCCCTCTCTGTTTCCTCTATCTAAGGCTCAGGTCCTCACCTCACCTTTCTTTCCTCACTCCCCGTTCCAGATGTTCTGCCCCCTTGACCATCTCCCCCTAGATATCTCAGGGCTCACTCCCTCACCTCCACTAAATGTTTACAGCCCAGTCACACACACACACTCTCCAATGCTCCCAATTCCCTGTTGTGCTCCACACTTCCCTTGGTTTTCCAGCACACAAATTAATTGTGTTTATTATGTATTCTGCGCATTACGTATTCCCCATCCCAAACCCAAGTTTAGAGATCTTTGTTATGTTCACTGATGTAGCTCCAGAGTAACTGGGACATTGCCTGGCACACGGTATGTGTTCAACAACTTTTTTTTTTTTGAGACAGAGTCTCACTCTGTTGCCCAAGCTAGAGTGCCCTAGCATCAGCCTCGCTCACAGCAACCTCAAACTCCTGGGCTCAAGCAATCCTTCTGCCTCAGCCTCCCGAGTAGCTGGGACTACAAACATGCACCACCATGCCTGGCTAATTTTTTTCTATATAGTTTTAGTTGGCCAATTAATTTCTTTCTATTTTTAGTAGAGATGGGGTCTTGCTCTTGCTCAGGCTGGTTTCGAACTCCTGACCTTGAGCGATCCTCCTGCATCAGCCTCCCAGAGTGCTAGGATTATAGGCATGAAGCCTCCGCACCCGGCTCTTCGACAACTTTTTGTCAAATGAATAAATGATTGTTCAAAGAAGCACCCCAGATTCCTTCACCACTCTGGCTTTCTCCCACCTCATTGTATCAATTTACAAACTTGAATTAACCCAACACTCATTTTCTCAGCCTCTGATGCTGTGGCTTCTGCAATTTTCAGGCTGCTGAGAGTTGCTAGAGAAAATCACTGATGTCTGCCAAGTGGATCCACCCAAAATCATATCACCAAACCTCTCATGCACCTCAGTCATGCTTGACAATCCTTATATTTATGTCAAGTTGCCTCCACAGCAA
Source organism: Mirza zaza (assembly GCA_008750895.1). Taxonomy (NCBI): domain Eukaryota; kingdom Metazoa; phylum Chordata; class Mammalia; order Primates; family Cheirogaleidae; genus Mirza; species Mirza zaza. The sequence goes on from VSMD01029226.1 coordinate 7,843, forward strand.
ATTCCACACTGTGATGTTCTAAAGCACCTTTCCTATTTGGACTTACATAGAGTGAGATTTGGGGCTCACCCACAGCCAATGTTCAGACTTTAGCAATTGTTTCATTTCAGCTCTTATTTTGTCCCTACTCATGTTGTTCTCTCTTTTTCTCACCTACTTCTAATTTTGGCAGTCTTGTTGAATTTTAAGTCTATTCACAAGCTGTCTTAAATTATTTTTTTAAAACAGAGGCATTATGAGTTTTTATTTTTTTATATCCTAAAGTAATTTTTAAAAGCCCTTTGTAAGCTTTCTGAAGTTTACAAATGACTGTATAATATTTCATTATATGATAATGTACTGAGCATTTACTGATGTTGGGCATACATATATTTTTCCATTTATTTTGTTAGTACAAAAACCTTGGAACGTAACCATTATTTTGGATTCCTGAAAAATCCTTAGGATAGATTCCTAGATTTATTGAGGTCAGAAAGTATAAGCACTTTAAGACTTGTTAATGGAAAAAGACTCAAACTCTGTAAAATAATTTAAAGAGGTTTATTCTGAGCCAAATGTGTGTGACCCACCAAGAGCACATGACCTCCAGAGGTCCTGAAAAAATGTGCCCATGGTAGCTGGATTACAGTTTGATTTTATACATTAATGGAGATAGGAAATGCATGTAAAACCCTGAGTCAATAGCTGAAGGGCATACGTTGGTTTGGCCAAAAACGGTGGGATATCTCCAGCTAGGTGAGACTTACAAGTTATAGGTGGGTTTAAAGATTCTTTGATTTGTAATTGGTTTAAAAAAATCAAGCTTTGTTTAAAGGTTTGGAATGTTTTAACTTAAGTATGTTTGTTAATCAGAGACAAGCTACCAAAACTCAAGTAACCTGTTACGGAAACTGATGGCCTGCAAGTGTGGTTTAAGCTTTGTCTTATATAGCTTTAGGCCTGTTAGTGATTTAGCATGTTACTGTTACAGAGAGTAACTCCAAAAAGGGAGGGAGGCATAACAGAAGCCGGTCTGACCTCCCTTCTCATGGCCAACAACTCAACTTTAGGGTTTTTCCAGGGTCCCCTTGGCCAAGAAGGGGTCCATTCAGTCAGCTGAGTGGCTTAAGATTTTATTTTAGTTCACAGACTCATGATAAATGTTGCCAAATTTCTTTGGAGAAAAGTTGCACTGGTTTATGTTCCTATTACTCACAGTGACCATTTCATTATATCCTCACCAGGACTAGGTATACTTATTTTATAATTTTTTTCCAACTGGACAAAGAATGCTATTTCATTTTTACTGTATCTCTTCGATCATTTGCATGTGAGTCATTTTCACATATTTCTTAGCTATTTGTATCTTTCTTTTTGTGAATGGCTTATTCACAAAAAGAATGGTTTTTTTTTCTATCATCTACTAAGAGATTCATTTCCCTGATCATTGTGTCTGTGTTCTTGATAAATTTCATGTAGTAATTATGTGTAACATTTGCCAGAAGTAATTTTCTAGTTTGATAATTGCCTTTTTATTCTGTTTTTTATATGTATTTATACTATTTTAAAAATTTATACTATTTTAAAATTTTGTTAGAGCTATGTATGTTTGTTATTGGGAAATTTGTCTTTATTTTTAATCTTAGAGAGTCTTCTCTGATAAAGAAATATGATAATGTCTCCTAGTTTTTGTTTTTAATAGTTTAATTTTAATATTTATTTATTTATTTATTTGAGACAAAGTCTCACTCTGTCACAGGAGCTAGAGTGCAGTGGCATCATCACAGCTCACTGCAGCCTCCAACTCCTAGGCTCCTGTTATCCTCCTCCTGCCTCAGCCTCCTGAGCAGCTGTGACGCCACCACACCCAGCTTATTTTTCTATGTTTTTTTGTTTTGTTTTGGTTTTCTTGTGGGAATGGGATGGAGTCTCACTGGAGCTCAGGCTGGTATCCAACTCCTGGCCTCAAATGATCCTCCTGCCTCAGCCTCCAAAAGTGCTAGGATTACAAGCATGAGCTACCATGCTCAGCCTTAACAGTTTAATATTTATAGAAGTTATTCTTCATATACTGGCATGTGTTATTACATAAATTTTCTACCAACTAGCCTACCAATTACTCCAGCTTTGAAGTTTTAGCTGGATCAACAAATAATATCCCTTCCACCTTATGAATTGGAAACCAGTTATGAGATAAACATAAAATGTGAGTGGGTATTGTCTTCTTTATTTCTGATTAAAGCTGATTAGAATGAGTAATTTTAGATAAACAGCCAAAAAGGTCTGCTAATATACCTTAGCCCTGGATTAAGCTGCCAAGCCAGCCCAATCCTAGGCCTTGCTAGATACCTGCTGAATTCTCTAAAAGCAGGAGCAGAAACTGCTTCTTTAAGGGACCACGGAGCAGAGGGCAGACCAGCGTCCCATCTCTCTGCATCAGACTGATTCTGAGAGAGAAGAGGAGTCTGAGCCACACACTTTATTTCTTTTGACCTCATCAACCCATTACTTCCCTCCTCCTGAATCAGGGAGGAGAAAGTGAGGACTTGGAAGAAAAGCTGAAAGTGTGACTCTAGTTGAAGACCCTGCGCATAGAAACACAGACTCAGGAAAACAGTTTCTCTCCATCCCCTCAATCCCACACCCACCCCCACCAATATCTAGCACCATTCGTGGAGAATCCTTCCCTTTCTTCCTGTTCTGTGATGCCATCTCTATCACCATCGTATATGTTCAATGGGCTATTTTTGCCCTACATAGTCTGTTCCATTAAACTGTTATAGCAGGAGAAACAAATTGATAACATTATTGCTATTTTCTTTTATGTTTTACTTTAGGGGGAAGGTAATCTTTTTCCATCACCCTTTTTTTTTTTCCTCAAAATGTATTAGTTAATATCACCTGTTTGTCCTCCAGATGTACTTTGGAATGATTTTGTTATATTCCAAAAATAACCCCATTGGGATTTTGATGGAAATTATATTATAACTATAAATTAATTTGATAAGAATTGACATCTTTATAAGATTCAGTTCTCCCACCCAAGAACATGGTATGGCTCTATTTATTGAAGTCTTCTTTTATATCTTGTAGTAAAATCTTGTCATGTATTCATATAAATCTTTCACATTTCTTGTTAAGTTATTCCTAGGCATTTCATCTCTATCATTGCTATTGGGAATGCAATTTTTTTTCCATTATGCTTTCTCTCTGGTTATAGTTAGTATCTAGAAAGCCCAGCAATTTTTATATATTTATCTTTATATGTGTATATCTTTCATATATTAAGTCATTCCTTTCACTCTTATTAATGTCAATACTTTCTCATATAATCCCCGTGGGTTTTCTAGCCTGGAGCTTTCCAACAGGTGTGTCACATGTGGTCCACTGGCATGACGAGAACGGGGATTCCTGGTGCTCTGTGAGATACTGACTGTCCCAGCAGTCAAGGACGGTCTAGGGCAACCACATGTCACCTGCAACCATGAAGCTCCTGGGAGGCCCTTGAGAGAACCCTAAGCAGAATATTTCTTATTATGTTCAGTACCATTAGCAATGAGCACAATGAGTGCAATTCACCACATCAGCATTCTCTGCTTGGTGGCCCCGTGTTAAACTCAGCCAAAGACATGCTCTACAGCCAGGACAAATCCACAGGGCCAATGGCAGAGGAAGCCTCTGTGCCATGTGGTCATGGGTCAGTGGAGCTGCTGGAAGACTTTGGGTTCCAGGTGCCCACCATACCCGGATCATAACCCAAGGTGAAGTTGGTTAGGGAATCAGGAAGTGCTTCGCCACCTGACAATTTGGAATCTTTGTCCTGATACTAAGCAGATTCTCCTGCCATTTGTAGCTGGTGGATTTTTGTTTTGCCATCCAAGCTACTTGCAAGATGAGTACTCAAATAACACATGCCCTTTCTTCACATTAGTACTTCAACACTACTTTGAAGTACACGATATAAAAAAGTTCTGTTTTAAAAAATCATTTTCATTATCACAAAGTATTTCAATATCACATTTGTCTAGAAAAGAATAAGAGAGCTGTTAGGTCCTCCTGGAAACTATTGAAAATTTTAAAGATTAAAAAAATTTAAATCAGGAACTAACACAAAGTTTCTCATTCATATTGACCAACAAGAGATGATCTTTAAAAAGTTGATGTTAACAGATGTTTATAGCCCTTTCAGGCCTATAAATCTTATATTAAAGTTATGTCCACAGAAGTTAGCCTAAGTTTCTAGGTAAACAATTTGAGAACATTTTATTTGGAAGTTTTAAATAAATTCAATATTTACTGTCTTCCCTCTTTACATTTTATTTTTATTATCATAATTATATAATACAAACACATAATGTATTTTTTCACCAAGCCACAGAAAATTGCTTCCAAATTCCCTAGGGTTTACTCTAATATATCTTACATATATTATCATTTTCTTCATGTATCATGTGGAAAAGGTTGGAAATCACTGACAACAGCAACCATATCATCTGTAAATTATGAGAATCTTAAATATTCTTTGATAATAATTAGACTTTTAATTTCTGCTTTAAGCCATTGCACCAGCAAGAACGTCTGCCAAAAAAAAAAAAAAAAAAAAGCCCCACACCACCACAACAAGAAACACCTGTGGGTTTGGGCCAATGGCTTCCTCCCTTCTGCAAGGCTATGTGCCGTCAGACATCCTATTTCTCTCCTGAGTCGTTAACTTCTTCCTCTCTACTCTCTACCCCTCCCTCCCTTCAGCTTAAGAAGCAGAATCAATACCAATTACCCTGATTTATCATTATGCGTTGTATACATGTATCAAAATATCACATGTACACCAAAAATATGTGCAGTTATGATATATCGATAAAAATAAACAAAATAAAATTCTCCGTCTTATAAAAAGAATCATTCCATCAGATTTTCATTCTCAAGCAAGTCTAAACATCAAACTTTGTCAAATAATGTTTGCACTGACTTTCTCCCTTTCCACTGCTCTTAGTTACTCCTCAATTCAAGTCTCTTGGTCTGGCCATGCTACCAAAATGACCTCAGATGATTATGTCCACAAAACCCTGTGATCTGTTTAGAGTCCTTATCATCCTTAACACCTTTGCTGACCATCCTCCTTTCCCCTTTTCAAAAGCTATTATTTATTCAGCACTTACTATGAGTCAGGGATTGTCCTAAGTGTTTTATTTAAATTATCTCATTCAATCTTCTTGACATCCTTATTTTTAGCCTTATTCCATCCATTTTACAGATGAAGAAACTGAGACTCAAAAAGATAAATAAAATTCCCAAGTTCACGTGATAAGTAAAGGGTAATATCGGCCATTCAGATGTCTCAAAACTTTTTTAATCCTTGTTTGTCTTCTATGAATTTTTTTTTGCCTTGTTTGTTGTTCTTACCCTGTATCTATATTGCTCATTTTCAAAATTCAGAAAGTTTTCAGCCATTATTATTCAAATATTTTTTTCTGAAGTTTACTCCTACTTTCTTTCTGGGACTCTGATAATATAAATTTGGATCCTTTGATGTTCTCCTACAGGGAAGACAGACTTCTTCTCTTCCCACCCTTGATTATGATGCTAAGAACTTCATAAATTCTTTCCCTAGGCCAATGTCTATAACTCCAGTGAGAATGGCTTTTAGCAAAAAGTCCCAAAACAATAAATGTTTATGTGGATGCAGAGAGATAGGAACACTCATACACTGCTGGTGGGACTGCAAACTAGTACAACCTCTGTGGAAAGCAATATGGAGATACCTCAAAGAGCTACAAGTAGAACTACCATTTGATCCAGGAATCCCATTACTGGAGATCCACCCAAAGAAAAAAAAGACATTTTATAAAAAAGACATCTGCACTTGAATGTTTATAGCAGCACAATTCACAATTGCAAAGATGTGGAAACAACCCAAGTGCCCATCAATCCATAAGTGGATTAATAAAATGTGATGTAGTATACCATGGAGTTCTACTCAGCCACAAAAAACAATGGTGATCTAGCACCTCTTCTATTATCCTGAATAGAGCTGGAGCCCATTCTACTAAGTGAAGTACCACATGAATGGAAAAACAAGCACCATAGATACTCACCATTAAATTGGTATTAATTGATCAATACTTAAGTGCACATACAGTAATAACACTTATCGGGTGTCGGGCAGGTGGGAGGGAGGAGGGGATGGGTATATTCACACCTAATGGGTGCAGTGTGCACCATCTGGGGGATGGACAGGCTTGAAGCTCTGTCTCAGGTGGGGCAAAAGCAATGTATGTAACCCAAACATTTGTACCCCTGTAACATGCTGAAAATTAAAAATAACTCTTGAATAAGGAGATTTTATGAGCTGTACACGTGGAGGTGCTAGGAGGGTGCACACCCAGAGAGAGCATGAAAGCTCCATCTCCCCCATACTTTACCCTATCTATTTCTTCAACTGACTGTCCACTTGTACCCTTTGTAACATCCTTTATGATAAACCAGCAAATGTAAGTAAAGTGTTTCCCTGAGTTCTGTGACTGTTCTAGCAAATTATTGAGGCCAAGGACAGGGTGTTGGGAACCCCAGTTTGTAGCCAGATGTTCAGAAGTAGGTAACCTGGACTTGAGATTGGCATTTGAAGTGGGAGAAGTCCTGTGGGACTGAGCCCTCGACCTGCAGGATCTGGCACTGTCTCCAGACAGATGATGTCACAACTGAATTAAATATTATAGGATACCCAGTTGGTGTCCACTGGAGAACTTCTTGGTATATGTGGGGAAAAAAACATACGTCTGATCACAGAAGCGTTCTGTGTTGAGTGTGAGAGGAGAACAGAAAAACCATCTGTTTTTTCCTCTTACACAATCTATATTATAAACCCTTATAAATAAGTAGTGAACATTCTTATACATAATCATTGTCTAAATCTCTGATTAATGCCTTAAACTGCATCCTTAGAAGTGGAATTGTTCGATGAAAATGTGTGCTATTTTTAAAGGATAAATATTTCAAACCTGCTTTCCAAAAAGGTTGTGAATTAATTTATACTCTGCTAGCCTCAAGCAGCCCCTCTCACCCTATTATATTTCGTTTTTTGTTTTGTTTTGTTTTGTTTGAGACAGAGTCTCACTTTGTTGCACAGGCTAAAGTGAGTGCCATGGGGTAGCCTCACTCACAGCAACCTCAATCTCCTGGACTCAAGCAATCAATGCTGCTGCCTCAGCCTCCCAAGTAGCTGGGACTACAGGCATGTGACACCATGCCTGGCTCATTTTTTCTATATATATATATTAGTTGGCCAATTAATTTCTTTCTATTTATAGTAGAGACGGGGGTCTCGCTCTTGCTCAGGCTGGTTTCGAACTCCTGACCTTGAGCGATCCTCCTGCCTCGGCCTCCCAGAGTGCTAGGATTACAGGCTTGAGCCACCACGCCCATCCTCCCTATTATAGTTTAAGAGAGTACAACAATATGCTGGGTTCATATCTTAGCTGTACTATCTTAGGAAAGTCATTTAATGTCACTAATGCTCAGTTTCCTTGTCTGTAAAACAGGGATAGTAATGATATCTAGCTCATAGGATTACTATGAGGATTAAATGAAATGATAATGTAAAATCATCTAGTATAATCCCTGGCACATAACATGTAGTCAATAAATGTTAGCTACTTTTACCAGTAACCAATAATATCACTCTTTCCCAAATCATTACTGCCCAGAGTAATATTTGGGTGCAAAATCCCCTAAACACATTTGGAAAAAGTACCAAGTTTCCCTGTTTAATAAAACTCTAATAGCTGAAGTCACTCGGCTATTATATCTATACACAAGGTCTCAGGATTCTAAAAATAGTAGCCTATTTGGTTACTGCTGGAAGTAAAGAGGATCTTTTGAAAGGTGTTTTCTGGCCTCTATACATTATTTAAACAATGATATATTTTTCTCTATTATTGCAATAGAAGCATGTGTATTTAAGAAGAAATGGCTCCAATTTGGAAAATTCCAGAAAGAGATGAAATCAATATAAACAGCTTCATAATTCATCGCCATAAACAGGCATCAATCAGCTACATTTTGGTCCTCAGCTCCCAAAAAGAGATCTATGTTATGAGCCTTTTAAAAAAAGTTCCTGGGCAATTTAACTGAGAAAAGCCATGCCAATTAATTTGAAAGTCTTTCTGGTACTTTGTGTAGAATTCAGTGAATTCTTTGTTTGGCTGTCCCCAGAATTTGTGATTGAGATGATCCCAAGATAAACAAAATCACTTGTAGAAAGTTGTTTGTCAGATGGATGCCATGAAACAATTGCATGAAATTGGTTTAGCTCTATTTAAATACAAAATAGATCATTTTCTATCACTCTATCAGAATACATTTGCTTAATCTTTTTATAGAGCTACATATTTATTGGGTGTGGAAATATTAGTATTCAGTTTCTAGAGAGAAACCACTCAAAACTGTTGTGTCCATTGGCCAAAAAGATATTACTATGAGGAAGATAAATACACAGAATTTATTCTTCTAAATTCTTTAGAGTTCCTTGACAGTGGGTCAACTTGTGTCATTATTTAGAAGGGAAACACTAGGGTATTTCACACTGTAAGATCAACAGAGGAAATGAAATTGTAGGATACGAGAAAAGGTACATACTGCTGCTTTCACCTGAGGTTTCTTCTCTGGGAATCTACTAAATAAAAAGCTTCAGTTGGACACTAAAGGAAGCATTTGGGAACAGAAAACTAATTCAACTCTTCATTTTCTGAGGTATAAATAAGCCTAGTGTTTTCCTGCCCTACTTTCCTTTCTTACTCTGAGATTGATGTCAAATTTCCCATGCAATTGGTCACCAAATAAATAGAGATATATGATAATAAATGATAGGGTTTAGACTATCTTCTAATTTTTTTTCTTTTTTGAGACAGAGCCTCACTCTGTCACCTTGGCTAGAGTGCAGTGGTGTCCTCATGGCTCACTGCAACCTCAAACTACTGAGTTCAAGCAATTCTCCTACTTCAGCCTCCTGAGTAGTTAGGACTATACTCTTGTGCCACCATGTCCAGCTAATTTTTCTATGTTTTTTAGAGATGGAGTCTCACTCTTGCTCAGGCTGGTCTCAAACTCCTGGCCTCAAGCAGTCTTCCTGCTTTGGCCTCCCAGAGTGCTAGGATTGCAGGCATTAGCCACCACACTTGGCCTCTGGCCATTTTTTTTTTGGCCAGAAAAGATAGGTAACTACTCCAGTGAGAAGGCTTAAGGAAAAATTCTATCTTAATTGCACAAAACCTGAATTTAAAAAGGCACCCCTTCCTCCATGCCCTTCCCTCTTTGATTACAGGCCCCACACCTGGGGCCATTTTGAGAGTTTAACACTAGGCCATGTTCCACTCTTGGGCTGAGTTCAGGGTGACACCATTGCAGCCCCCACCTGGCTGGGAAGAGACAGGGGAGACCAAATTCTTCCTAAGCACACACTACCCTGTTACAGGCCACTATGGGACTGGAGACTAGCCTGCCCAATCCATTGCAACTACCAGTAATACCAGCACAGACCAACCACTCAGGTACTGGTGGGTGGCTCCACCACCACTACTGCCACCTCTCACATCACATCAAGGCCCTGAGAACTTGCCCACACACTCGGCCCTCTACTCTGACTACTAGCTTCTGAGTGAGCCACCTGAGGCCCAAGAATTGGTTCCCCAGGACACACTAATGTACTCCCAGCATAAGCTGTTCTGGGGCCTTAAATCAGGCACACTCAGCCCACTCCTGCCACCGCTCGGGCCCAAAGACTGGCTTGGCTGCTTTTCAAGTCCCCAGCAAAACTTCACTACAACTTCAACTAATAACTGCTCCCTCAGCCACCAAGGAAATCACAGATACCTCTGACCCTGTGTACTGCCTAAGAAATCATACAAAGATCACACTACTGCAGACCTAAAATCAAAGCCAAAGTGTTTTGCTCAATGAAAAATATATATACACCTTCAGGAAAACATTCTCCCTTTTGAAAGCAAGTTCAAAAAATTGAAACAAGTGACCGCTTCATCAGATGCACAGGGAAGGACACAGGAAACATGAAAAAGCAAGGAAACATGACAACCACCAAAGGACCCTAACAACTGTCCAGCAACAGATCCTATTGGAGACTCAAAAGAAGGAAAGATGGGAGGGGGTGCGGGATGAAAAATTACCTCTGGGGTACAATGGACACTGTCGGGTGATGGGGACACCAAAAGCCTAGACTCCACCACTATGCAGCATATACATGTAACACAATTCAACTTGTACCCCCTAAACTTATTAAAATAAAAAATTTTAAAGGAAAAGAAAAAAAGGAACCAATCAAAAACATCATTGAACTTAACAGTGGATGGATTTTATGGTATTATGTTAATATTAATAAATTATTATATATCAATAAAAAGCTAAAAAAAAATGAATAAAGCTAGTGCCAGGAGCCTGCCTTTAAGTCTCATGTTAAGAAATTTTCAATTTTAGGCCGGGCGCCGTGGCTCACGCCTGTAATCCTAGCACTCTGGGAGGCCAAGGCTGGTGGATTGCTCGAGGTCAGGAGTTCGAAACCAGCCTGAGCAAGAGCGAGACCCTGTCTCTACTATAAATAGAAAGAAATTAATTGGCCAGCTAATATATATAGAAAAAATTAGCCGGGCATGGTGGCACATGCCTGTGGTCCCAGCTACTTGGGAGGCTGAGGCAGCAGGATTGCTTGAGCCCAGGAGTTTGAGGTTGCTGTGAGCTAGGCTGA